>PVJH01004711.1:0-121615 GCA_004026705.1 Nesogale talazaci | reverse complement strand
GCCTGCAAAGTATTCCCTTATTTGTTGCACATAATTTATTCAACTGGTTTTCATTTGTTGAAAATTTAGATCTGTGACTTTTTTCTACTATAAAGAATGTTAACACCCTATTTAGACATCTTTGTAAATCAGTGGGAAAAGCATTATTAAAAATGCAGTTGCTGGGCCAAAGTATATGCAGATTTTGAATGACGATAGATAACATCGATCCACTTTCCAAAGAACTTTCTCGGTTTATTTCCACCACCTATCCTCACCATCACTAGATCGAACATTATTTTCATGACAGCATCAAACATGTGCCATAATTTACCTAACCAGCCTTCACTGTTGACCATTTAGCTTGTTTTCTTTTCATCCCAATAGATATTTTCATAAAGTCATAACTATATCCGAATGAGAACTTTCTGGAATTAGCATTTCAAGTCACAGTTTTGCACATTTCAGAGGTTTTTGAATATAGTTGTCGCTACGTACCATTGACTCAGCTCCAACTCAGCGCCCCTACATGGAACAGAATGTGGAGCATTGCCCAGTGCTGCACCATCTTCATCGCTGTGATATGTTTAGCCCTTTGTGGCAGCTGCTGTGTCAATCCATTTCATTGAGGAGCTTCTCTTTTTTTCACTGACCCTCTTACCTTACCAAGCATGATATCTTCCTCCAAAGTATGTGAAATGAAATCTCGCTATCTTCATGTCTAAGCTTCTCGTCCTCTTCACATCTAGGAGTATACCTCAAATGCACCAATTCTCCTGTAGTCCTTTTTATTTACAGTCTAACTTCCACAAGTATCGGAGATGATTGAAAGCACCATAGCTTGGCAGCAGATCATTTGATTTCTAAGCTGCTGCTTCTAGGAGCACTGGTTGTGGATCTTAGCAAAATGAAGTCCTTGACAACTTCAATCTCTTCTCCATCTATCATGATGTCATCTACTAGTACAGTTGTGAAGATTTTGGTTTTCTGCTGTCCTTGATCTTCATCAGCGAGTGCCTCAAGCCCTCCTCTCTTTCAGCCAGCAAGGTTGTGTCATCTGCATGTGGTAGGATATTAATGAGCCTTCCTCTAATCCCAATACTGTGCTCTTCTTTATATAGTCTAGTTTCTTGGATACTTTGTTCCATATTCAAATTGAATAAGTATTTTGAAAGTACATAATCTTGAGCTACATCTTTCCTGGTTTTAAACCACTCTTTATTCCCTTGTTCCAATCAAATGACTGTCTCTTCATCCACGTACTAGTTCCACAAGTGCATAATGAAATATTCTGAATTCACATTCTTAATGTTGTCCAAGATTTGTTATCATCCACACGGTCTTTGCATAGTCAATAAAACACAAGTCTTTCGAGTCTCAGCTTTCAGTCAAGAACCATCTGATTTCAGTAATGATATCTTTCCTGCCAAATCCTCTCCTGAATCAGCTTGAATTACTGGCAGCACCTTGTTGATGTACTGCTGCAACCATTATTGAATGATTATCAGCAAAATTTTACTTGTATATGATATTGACATTTTTTCTGATAATTTCCATATCCTGTTGGGTCAACTTCTTTGGAATTGGTAATAAATATGGATCTCTTCAATCAGTTGGCCAGCTGTCTTTAAGATTTCTTGGTATAGTGTTTCATCAACTTGTTGAAACAGCTTAATGAGTATTCTGTCAATTCCTGGGACCTTATTCTTCACTAATGCCTTCAGTTCAGCTTGGACTTCTTCCTTCAGTATTATCGGTTCTTAATCATAGGTTACCTATTGAAATGGCTGAATATGGACCAATTCTTTTTGGTACCATAACTGTGTATTCCTTCCATGTTTCATTGATGGTTTCTGCTTTATTTGATATTTTGTCCATAAAATCCTTCAATATTTCAATTTAAGGCTTTAGTTTTTTCTTCATTTCTGTCAGCTTGATATATTGTGAGGGCACACTTCTATTTTTAGCTTTATAATTCTTTTTTGTGATATTTTATTTTATCTTCTTGAGTTGCTATTTGAAATGTTCTGTTCCATTCTTTAGTTTCATTATTCCACTTGCTTAAAGTACATTCAAGAGCACATTTCAAAATATTTTTTGACATCCATTTTGATCTTTATTTCTTGTCTTTTTAAGTGACCTTTTGCTTTCTTCATGTATGATTTTCTGGGTGTTATTTCCTAGCTCTTCAGGTCTTCTGTCATTAGTGTTCAATAATTTAAATCTGGTCTTGGCATATAGTCTAAATTCAGGTGGTATATACTCAGTTATATTTTGGCACTAGAGGACTTGGTTTAATTTTCTTCAACTTCAACTTGAACTGGCATTTAAGTAATTGATGGTCTGTTTCTCAGTCACCCAGCCCCTGGCCTCATTCTGGCGGAAGCTATTGAGATTCTCCATCATTTCTTCACACAGCTGTGGTTAATTTGATTTCTGTGTAGTCCATTTGTCAAGCTTCATATGTACAGTCACTACACACCTTGCTGATGCAAGGTATCTGCAGTGAGGTTATTGTTTTACAAAATTATTTCATGTAATCTCCAGTTTCATTTCTATCATTGAAGCACTATTTCTCAAAGACTGCTGCTATTTGTTGCCAACTTCCACATCTCAATCACCAATTATTAACAGTGTATTTTAATCACATGTTTGGTCAATTTCAGACTGAATCCTTCCATTTTCTTCATCACTAGCTTTAGTTCATAAATTCTAGTACTAGTTATTTTAACTCATCTTCCTTGTCTGCCTGTCAGTTAGAACCTTGTAAGTTATATCACTGACAACATTGTATTTCAGGATAGATTTAGAAACATTTTTGCATGATCAATGCGATGCCATTCCTTTTGAATTTGTTATAGTAAAATATAGAGTTGTATGTCTCACAATGTTCACGCCAGTCCAGTTCAGCTCACTAATGTCTAGGATATTGACCCTTGTGTGCTTCATTTTTTCCTACCTTGATAGTTCATATATGCAGTGTTCCAATTATTGATGGATGCTTCCAGCAGTTTCTTCTCATTTTAAGGTGTGCCTAATCAATGCATAAAGGTCTAAAGCGCTTTGCTTCTTCAACAGCATGATTGATTCTGCTATGAGAGCACTTCTCTCTCCCCAGTCATGCACTGATTGCCTTCCCACTCGAGTGGCTGGACCTCATGCACTCTATGGGACAGTGTGCCGGGGCTACCCATGAGGCTTTCTCTCCATGGCTAACACCCACCAGTGGACAAGCTCATTCTTCTTTGTAGTCATCACTGTCAAGAAGTCAAGAAGCATCACTGGAATCTGTTTACCTTGGATGACCCTGCTGGCATTTTAAATACTGAGGCCATAGCTACCAGCACCAGAATACTACCCAAAGCCACCACAGTTGACCAACGGATGAACAAGTAGCATCTTATCCCTCAGAAAGATGGTACCAAATCCCCACCCAGTGGTATCATGGAAGAAAGGCTAGCCAAAGAAGGGCTTTACTAAAATTACAGCCCCAAACAGAACAAAACACATGGACTAGTTCTACGGTAGTGGGATGCTGCCATTGGAATTAATGCCAGAGCAGCTAACACCACCACACTCAAATGCAGCATTAAAAATGTTTTCATTCCAGAAGTTAAAAATATAGGTCCAGAAGAACAGAGAACTATGCAGTGAGCAACCCCCTTCCCCACGAAACCATCCCACAGATTCCATCAGAATCAATTGATGGCCAGCCTGGCTTTCTTCAAGGAGCCCTGCAGTTCAAGACCATCAGCCATTCCTTGGGAGAAAGAGAGGGCTTTATCTTCCAGTAAAAAGTTAGAGTCTCAGGAACCCACCGGGGCAGGTCTCCCCTGTCCTGCTGTTGCTGTGAGTTTGTGTGGACTTGGCGAGCGGTGAGTTGAGTTGCTGTATCCAGAACTCCCCTGTCTGGGTCCAATCTGATCCAACAGGGCATTTTCAAAACTTTAATTTTAGTAGCTGAGTATTCAGATGGCACATAAGTAAAAGTCCTCCTTTTCAGAGGAACTTTCTTCCTCTTAGCAGCCTCGAGGTGGCTGCACAAATGGACAAGCTCTGTGTTGCTAACAGAAACGTTGGCGGTTCAAGCCTAGTAGAATCTTCCTGGAAGGAGTGCTGAGCACTTTGCCCCTGAAAGGTCACAGTCTTGGAGAAAAGCTTCACCCTAAAACCTGCGGGCTCCCCACGAGCTGGTATCGACTCCATTGCAGCCATGTCTGTTGGCTGGTCGGTTTCTCCTTCCCCCTTCTCTTGGCCATGGTGGGACTCTGGTGGATTCTGCTTGTGACCATACTTCCCGGCCCTGGGCCAGGGGCTGGGAGGACTGCAGCATGAAGAGACCCTCATGAAGCCCTGGGGGTTTATGCTCATCCCCTGCCCCATGAAGCTTAAAAAAAAAAAAAGATCCTGCAGGAAAAGATGGTTCCATTCCCCTTCTGAGGGTTTTCAGACCTTGTTCATAGTCTGCACGCCTCCTCCCCCCCCGCCCCCCCACTCCCCACCGCATGCCATTCTTCATCTAAGCAAAGCGGAGGTAGCTAATGCAATCTTCCTGTGGTGTGTAGAGGCACAAATATTGTGATTTGTGTTTACAGTGATTGCTGCCGAGTGGCAGCCTCTCCTCTGCCCTCTGCTGAAATTTTCCAGGCTGATTGAATTTTGTGGTACTAGTTGGGTCACATTGCATCAACAACAAGTTGGCACAATCTAAGGACAGAAATACAAGCAGCTTTCTTTAATAAGAAAGTACAGTAATGGCTTCATCCCCTGCCAGCTGTTCAGGGCATATTACATAGAACCATTCTATGGTTGTGAGAGGCCATTGTCTTGATATTTCTTCTTCTTCAATTTTTGGGGAACATTTTATCACGAGTTGAGTGAAAATTTATAGAGCACATTAGTTTCCCATTCAACAATTTATACATTCTCTTTCTTGACATTTGTTGCCATCTTGTCAATGGAATAGCACTCTCCCCAGTTATTTTATGGGATCTGTATTTCTATTTATTCTACTTGCCTGTTTCTGTGCATGGTTTTCAGGCAAATGCTGTCCTTTTGATCTTGTATTGCTGATTCTTTGGAGGAGGACATTTCTCACGAAGGTCGGGGCTGGGGTGGGTGTTGAGCTTGTAGACCCATCTGTTGTTTGGCTGAAAGGTGATCCATGGTGGGGGCTTTAATCTTAGGTTTGAAGAGAGTCTAAGGGCCACAGTATTAGGGTCTACCAGTCCCTATCAGACCAAAAAGCCTGGTCTTTTCATTATTTATTTGAATTTGAATCTACATTTTTTTCCCTCCCATTCTTTCTAGGATCTTGTGATCTTTATTGGCGAGGTCAGTAGTGGTAGCCAGCACCAGCTGGTTCTCCTGGTCGCAGGCTCCTGGAGGCTGTGGTTCATGGGGTCCACTTGTCCTTTGGACTACTTGTTCCCCCCGCCCCCGCCCCGCTCAACTCCCAGTCTTTGATTCTCTTCAGCAATAGTGGCATCTTAGATGGCTGCTAGAAAACTCTCTTTTTTAAAAAGTTTGTTGTGTATGGAATGAAGGTTCACAGAGTAGATCATTGTTCCATTCTGCCATTTGTATACATTTGATTTCAAGTCATTCATTGCGAGCAATGTAGGATGTAGAACATTGTCTTTGTCTATGACAATTGGTCTAGATGGTCCCTGAGACTATGGCTCTGAACCCCCAAGCTCAGTAAGTCAATCCCTTAACGTGTTTGGTTATGGCTAAAGCATGCGTCTACCTTTCCCCACACTGTACTCTGCTGGAATCCACTACCATACTCCCTGGTGTTGAGTCAGTTCCAATTCCTCATGACCATACAGGGCAGGAACTGCTCCATAGGCCTTCTGGGGTTATAAACAAATATTTACAGAAGCATGCTGTCTGATGTTTCTCCTGTGGAGCAGCTGGTGGGTTCAAACCATAGGCTTCCAGGTTCCTGCTTGGCCCATTGTGCCACCAGAACTCGTGGCAGGCTCTCCTATATCCACAGATACAGTCACAGTACATTGAGTCACTTCTGACTCCTTGCAGCTTCATGTGCTAGGGCTGGACTGTCCCTTTAGCTCTCCTAAGGTATAATCTGAATGGCAACAGATCACTAAGTTCTCCTCCCACCAGTAGGTGAATTTGAACTGCCAACTTCTCAGATGGTACCAGGAAGCCAACTGAGGCCTTATTGGAGGACATGGGAAGAAATAACTTGAAAATTTAACTTGGGCAATTTGCAAATAAAGGGCAAGAGGAGACCTGTCTTCTGGATAAGAATAGTAAGTGGGTGGATGATGAATAGGGAAAGTGAATTTCCAAATGTCATATTCAAAGCACCCTCAAGAGTTCACTGCCAAGGTCATCTAGCCTTGCTTTAAATAATCCACATGATCATACTTGTATTGTCAGGGTGCCAGGAAAGGCCACAGGCTTTGAAACCAAATAGAACTGGATTTGAATCCAAATTCTGCCATGGATTATTGAACAAATCTTATCACATGCGCCTGTGCTCACTTTTTCACTCTCTCAATGAAAGGGCTTTGAGCATCTAATGTGGACCCAATGGTGAACAAGGCCTGGTCTCTCTCCTTAATGAATTACAGTCTAGTGGTGTGTGTGTGTGTGTGAGAGAGAGAGAGAGAGAGAGAGAGAGAGAGAGAGAAGAGAGGTGGGGAGTGATAGGGGGTTAAGGATGCTGTGACAGGAGCAAGAACAGAATGAGAGGTCGGGGCACTTCTTAGAAGAAGTGGCATTGCCGTTGAAACAGGAGAGCCACAGGAATCAGTCAGACATGGTGGAAAGAGGAAAAGGCCTCAGTATTTGTGGGTAAGAGGATTCCAGGTGTACAACAACTTTCAACGACTTGCTGATATTGTTACGTGACCCACGTACATGTGACCCACGATACAATGGTGACAGACTCTGCATCTTTCCTCCAGCAGATTCCTGACTTTTCTCCGGTAGGCTGCTTGGTGTATTTGAACCACCAGCCTTTTGGTGCTTCACTGTGCTTCTACCAGGGCTCCTTTGAAGGTTTTTAGGAGAGAAATAGCAGAGTTCACTCGGGCAATCAGCTGACTGCCGCTGGAGCTTGTAATGCCAGTGCTTTTGGAGAAGCAGCAGGAAGCAGACCAGGATGTAATGATTCTCTTCTTACTACTGTGGGTCAGTGTTGACTCAGTGACATCCCCCGTGGGTTTCTGAGACTGTCAGTGTTTATGGAAGCAGAGAGCTTTTTTTTCCATTCCCCTGGGAGGGCCACCATCACTTTCTTTGCAAAGCCCCGCCTAATCGTTATGTGGGATGCAAAACACCACACCTAAAAGAGCCACAGTAAGTCCTTCGCTAGGGAGCCCTGGTTGGGTGTTGGTCTGATAGCCACACGGTCGGCCGTTGGAAACCACCAGCAGCTCTTCAGGACGAAGACCGGACTTCCTGCTCCTGTAAGTAGCAACAAGCTCAGAAACCCACGTAGGGGCCCTGTGTGTCAGCACTGACTGCAGGACAGTTCTGTTTGGCTGCAGAGCCGGCTTCCTTTTCACAGACCATGGCACTTTCAATATTTTTCTCCAGCCCCACAGCTCACATGCGTTGATGCATACGATACAATGGGGACCACCCTGGCTTGAGTCATGCTCACCTGCATCCTCAAAGTAACACCCTTGCTCTCCAATACATTCAAGAAGTTTTGTGCAGCAGATGCAATACGGTTTTTGTTCTCTTGACTTCGGCTTCCCTGAGCATTCGTTGTGGATCCAAGCAAGCTGAAATCCTTGATCAGCCACCCTTTTCTCCATCTATCATGATGTCACCTGCAGGTCCAGTTGTGAGGCTTTTGACCTTCTTCCCACTGAGTCCTCATCCATACCGAAGCCCCCATTTCTTGGTCTGCATCACCAAGGGCTACCATTCCTTCTCACTTTTCGCAAGCAAGGTTGTACCATCTGCATATCGCAGGTTATTAATAAGCCTTCTTCCCATTCTGATGTCACACTCTTCTTCATATGCTGAAGCTTCTCTGATGAATTTTCGTCATACAGATTGAACAGCTTTGGTGAGAGGATACAACGCTGACACACACCCTTCCTGATTTTAAACCATGCAGGTGCCTTGTTCTGTTCACACGACTGCCTCTTGATCCATGTACACATTTGAATGAGTACAATGAGGTGTTCTGTAGTTCACATGTTTCTCAAGGTTGTCCACACTTTGTTATGATCCATACAAACAAATGCCTTTGCATAGTCAATAAAACACAAGTAAACAACTTTCTGCTTTTCTCTGCTTGGAGCCAAGATCCATTTGATATCAGTAATGATATTCCTTGTTCCCCATCCTCTTCTGAAACTAGTGTGAACTTCTGGCAGTTCCCTGTCAATGTACTGCTGCAACTGTTGTTGGATGATCTTCATTAAGATCTTCTCAACCCATTTTGTGACTTGATATAATTCTCCTCCATCTTTTAATCTAATTTGGTCCTTTCCATCTTGTTAGGTGTTGTCAGTCCTAAACTCTATGCTTATGGCCACGGTTCTATTTGAGAGTGCATTGTCTATTAAATGAACTAGGCAGGATTACGGTAGAATGTATATTGAGTCATTGCCTTTCTAGAGGATGTGATTTAAGTTGCCACCTTTCCTGAAGTCCCCTCTCTTACCACCCTTATTCAAGTCACATTTTGTTCAGGAGCTAGCCAAGACTTTCCTGGAGGGTGTGGGCTACATCCAGTGTAGACATAGGAATGCCCTGCCGAAGCTCTCTCTCTTGCTGTGGATCCTGAATCTGGCTCACCATCATCTGACTGCTGGTTCTTGAGTAGGCAGCCTATTGTGTGACCAGATTCACCTACTTTCACAGCCTTCTGAGTCAGCACCTGTCGTCTGACTTCCTGGTTTGAGTTCATCAGCTCCTGCAATCACATGAGATAAGAGAAACCTCCATCCAGAGGCCCAACCCATGAATGTGGACTTTTCTAACCTCTACAACACTGTGCCATCTTTCCTCAATGGCTTGTGACTCTGTGACATGCACCAATCATAGGCCCTAATGATGGGAGTAAGTGTACTGAGGGGAGGGGAGTAGTTGATGTTAAAGATGATGGAGTAGTTCAGAAATTTGGAATAGTTGAACCTTTGTGCCTATCCATAGAGGCTAAACTACTCATTCACACACAAAGTGGGTTTGGGGACATTGGAGTCACTCTAGAACTTGAGGTTGGGGGCAAGGAATCAGAGGGCTTAGTCTGGCCTCTGTGTGTAATCCAGGCTATATTGAAGGAGGGGCCTTTAGGAGGCTGTTACAGTGCAGAGGCAGTGGGGGTGGGACATCCTGTTGGGAGTCCAGCTAGTTTTCCATGGGCTGTGTGACTGGATTTGGTGATTGTGGGGTAAGGAGGGTAAAGGGTCCAGAAGTCATTCTCCAGCATCTGCTTTGGCCTCTGGGTGGGTGGTGTTGGCAATCAAAGAGGCAGAGAAAGTCACAGGGGACAATGGTGCCAATGCACAGGAGACTTAGAAGGAAAATAAGACCTGACAGTGAGCCATCAACGAAGTGACCAGTGATGGAAACCACACGAAGAGGGGCCACTTTCCTGGAGAACATGAAGTTGATGAAGAGAAAAAATTGCCTATGGGAACATGGTGGCTGTCAGAAATGCAGGGAATCATCCACAATATATAAGAGAATTTCCAGTGGGTGGGATTGGGCATGTGGTTAACTGCTCAGCTGCTAGCTGAAAGGTAGGGGTTTGAGTCCACCCAGACGTGCCTTGAGATCTGCTTTGGGGGGACACAACCATCCCAGAAACAGAGATCTCCTGAAACCCCACAGAGCACAGTTCTACTCTGAAACACACGGGCTCCTTCCAGAGCCATGGAGTCCCACATGTGAAAGGCCTGGCAGGGGCCTGCTAGATGTCAGTGGTGGTGGGGGCCAGCACCCTACCCTTCCTCCCACGGGGTCTCCTGCCCAGTGCCGTTTTCAGACTCCCGCCTGCTCTCATGGGTCTTGGCTGCCTCTCTGGTTCAAGAGCAGCTGGGTGCATCCAAGCTGGCCTGTTGTCTCTATCACGTTCCTGAAAACGAAAACAGGCCACTTGCAATGCAGCCCCTGCACTCCACCCCAGACTTCCCTCGCCCCACAGGACTCCAGATGAGGCGGTGGCGGCAGCCCGTCACACTGGGGAAGGACCTGGAGCCAGAGTTTGTTTATGAGGCAAAGAAGAGAAATCTAGTGAGTAAACTTCAAACGATCATGTCTCGGCCATCTGTCTTCCCCTAAGTGGCAGCGGGAGACGGCTCCCAGGCTGTGTAAGATGACTCAGGTGGAAAGGAACCTGCACTCAGATGCCAAGGGGCTCACTCCCTGTGGGTGGCGATGGAGACCACTCATCCAGGATCAGAAAAATCCACCCCCTGAGACCTTCCTGCCCAGCAGATCCATAATGAAATTTCACTTTCCCATTGGACACACCGTATGTGGCTGTGCTGACCAGGAAGGGCCCAGCTTATTATACTGAACTCCCCCAATATTTCTATGGAAGAAAGCATCAGGCAGTCTGTTTCTGTAAAGATCACAGCCAAGAAAACCCTGGGAGGGTGTGTGTGTGTGTTCCACTCTGTAATGCAGGAAGGCAATGGTGAGTCAGAGTTAAATCCACTGGATTTAACTGGTGTGTGTGTATGTGTGTGTGTGTGTGTGTGTGTGTGTGTGTGTGTGTGTGTGTGTGCAGCTGTCAAACCCTGACTCCAGGAACAGCAGACCCTGTTGGTGATATTTCTTGGGCCTGGCGCTTGTTGGAAAGAATAGATTTTCTCTGCGCTGGAGGTGCTCAGAGTCTATTATGCCCAGATACCACAAGGGCTCTAAACAGGAGTTACTGCCTCATCCTCGGAGTCTATTGAAAGTGGACTGACTCAATAAAGAGCCTGGATCAATGAACTGTGCCTTCATTCAGGCAAAAGACAAAGAAAGGACAAACAGGTGATGCCCTCCAGGATAAACAAACTGTCTGCTTTGTCCTCGACATTCCTACCTCCTCACCGGGCTGGAACGGCGCAGAGATGTCTGTCTCTGGCTCAGCAAATGCCATCCACCACAGCACACAGAAGACTCTGAAAAGTAGCGCACTGGACCCTGTCTCATTCATGCACAGCGAGGGCGATCCAGGACGACTCTGAATGCAGTCATTGTCAAGGTCACCACCCTCCTCCCTCGCCTCCTGGCATCTGTTCTTAGGCACTGAGCCTGGGAGGTGGTAGTTGGAGGAGGACGGCAGCGAAGGCTTCAGGGGCCTCTTCTCCACCTGCCCCCTTGGCTTGAGGTCGACCTCCTGAGGGATCTGGATCTGAAACCGATGGGGTCATTTTTCACGGGCAACTCCTTGAGATTTAGGATTTGAGGATCCAGGGGACAAAGTCTGGTCTCCAAGCGGGGAAAGCCTGGCTCCTGTCTCCTCCTTCATAGCACTCAGCACCATGCTCAGGGAGCTTCTGCAGACAGTGTCATCAGTGAGTGGAAGTCAGCAAGAGACAAGGCCAGGCAGCCCTGGGCTGCTGTGGAGGGTCCACTGTTTACGCAGGTGTCCTTGGAGAAGGGCTGAGTTCTCCGTAGGCCAGAGGCATGGGTGACATCGGGGCATAAGTATACATACAACCCTGTTTTAGACTTGCCATTTGGGAGCCTCTGGGATGCTTGGAGGAGCCCTGGTGGTGTGGTGGTTCCGCATTGGGCTGAACGAACGCAAGGTCAGTCGTTTGAAACCACCAGTGGTTCCTCGGGAGCAAGGCGAGGCTCTACTTCTGTAAAGAGCTGCCATCTCAGAAACCAATGGGGGCACTTCCACCCTGCAGGGTCCCTGTGAATCGGAATTGATTCCATGGTGGTGTGTGGGATGCTCGGGGGAATCTGTAAGAAAAGTGCTGTCATCACTCTTCTTGCCACCTCTCTGCCTCCAGTGAACGTAGTGACTAGTAACAAGTTGGAGGCTGGGGCCACACTCAGGGACTGCTCTGGGAGAGCAGCCAAGGGTTCCTCAAGTCATTCAAATGAGGGCTTTCTTATTCAAGGAGGAGAAGAGGCCGGAGCCCTGCTCTGGGGGAGATGTCGGTTTTTGCGGTGGGGAGGAGTCAGAGGCCGGTACTGGCATGTGGTGGGGGGACACTTTGGAGGAGATGAGAAGAGAAAATGGTCCCCTGGGGTTGCTTTGAGCTTTGTGTCACTGCTGAAAGAAATCCACTTTCTTCCCTGTAAAATGAATCGATGTGGACAAATATCTGAGTTCCTGAAAAGAAAGCCACAAAGCTAGACTGACTAGTTCTGGGAGGCGTTGCCTCTAGTCTAGAATTTCCAGAGAGTGGGTGGCAAGACAGCACGCCCTGGCTTCGTGACCCACATATTCCAAGTCGAAAAACTGGCCAACGTCCAACACCTCCAAGACACCCCCCCCCCCGACTCCACCCCATTTAGTATTAACTGATCAGTTCCGACTTATATGAGAAGTACTTAGGGTATTGACTAAAAAGGTATGAGTTCTTGGACCCCACTCCAACCTGCAGAATCTGATTCTCTTGAGGTGGGGCCTGGGAACCAGTTTTATGACAGCTGATCGCTGTTGTGCACTGATAGTTGCTGAGCAACCTGAGACTCGACAGCACCGGCTACACCTGCGTTGTGCCTACCACAGAGATTCAGGTACGTGCAGCTATTTACATTCCAATCGATTCCGATCAAGTCCATCAACCACGCCCTTTCTCAGGCACACGCCTTCTATTTGGGGGGCTCAATAGGCCCATGTGACTAGTGGCCTGGCACTGGATAACGCACAGCATTTCCATCACCGCAGAAAATTCGATAGGACAGTGCGAAACAATGTTACTCTGACTTATGAAACAATACAGCCATTTGGTGTTGATGAGGAATGTTGCTGTGGACTGAGAAAGGAACAAGCAGAAGCGTCTTGGAAGAAGAGCAGGCAGAATGCTCCTGAGAGGCAAGGATGGCGAGACCTCGGCTCACCCACTTTGGACGTGTTGTCAGGAGAGAGAACACTGCAGTCCCTGGAGTCGAACGTCATGCTTGGTCCAGTGGAGGAGAAGCGAGAAAGAGGAGGGCCCTCGATGAGATGGATTGGGGCGACGGGGGTGGGGGGAGTGGGGGGGGGCAGGGCGAGGGGACGAGGCTCAAACCTAAGAGCAGTTGTGAGACCAGCGCAGGAGTGGGCTGAGTCTTCCTTCCGGTGCTCACAGGGTCGTTACTTCCGGTTCTCAACAACCCCAACGGCAACGTCGTACGTGCTCATGCATGAGATTTCACCCACCTTTCTGTAACAGTGGCCTTCATGCCCCAAGAGCGACCTGGCCCCGGTTCACCCCCACCTGTTCCTGCGGGCCACCCCTCCTCTGCCGTTTGCCTGGCCGACACATCCCTCTGTGAGGATGACATGTGTGGAGTCTACTGGAGGAGTTCTGGGGGTGCCGTGGGTGTGGTGCCGGACTGCTCACGAAAAGGTCCCCGCTTTGGACCCTCCAGCTGCTCTTCAGGACCACGATGGAGCAGTCTGCGTCCACAACGAGTTCAGCCTTGGAAGGAAGCACTGGGGAGCGGTCCCGCTGCAGTCTAGAGAATCGCTAGGGAGGGAGAGGGGACGCGCTGGCCATGCTTGGTTTTCTTATCCCTGGCCTGTGATGAGGACATCTGTAGGTACATCTGTAGAGGGGGTGGAGCCCCGCAGTCATCCCTCAGCATGCAAAGCCAAGCCTAGGCCAGGTCTCATGAATCCCAGACCCACCTGCCTTTCAGCCAGGCCCCAAAACTCTGTGACTTTATGCCCCCGAGGAGGGGCCCTATTGAGAGAAATACCTTTATCGAAAGGATGCACCGGGTTAGTCCCAACTCAGGGTGACCCCCAAGTCGGCCAGCATAACGCTGTGCTCCTCAGGGCTTTCTGATGGTGAGGTCGCCAGGCCTGTGTTCCCACTCAGACCACCATCTTTTCTTCAGATCGTGGCTGACTTTAACCATTGATGCCGCTCACAGAGGTATGCAGGGGGCAGGAAAAGGTGCCCGAGGCTGTATCGCAGGCTGATGCAAGGTGATGAGGCAATTGCTTCCTTCATGTTGTTCACGGCGACACGGGGCAGGCACTCACAGCAGAACGTGGCGAAGGGCTTCCAGGGAGCTTCCGGTGCTTTCTGAGAGGAAAGGAACCATCTCAGAGGGATGGGGAGTGTGGTGTGATGCAAAAGGCATGCTGGAAGTCAGGGGTAGGGTGCGGGGAGGCAGTGTGGGCAGAGGGATGGCCAGATCAAAGGTCAAAGGAGAAGCAGTTGGCATTGAGGAGTTCTGTCTGAACTGGGCCTGCTGGAGCTTAAGGTGTGAGGGGAGAAGAGATAAAGGTGAGGGAGTCAGGAAGGCGTGAGGTCTAGAGCCACAAAACTGAGCTTTTTTTCTTCTTCTTACTTTTATTGGGGGCTCTTACATCTATCACAATCCATCCAGTCATCAGTGTGACAAGCACATGTGCACCTATGCTGTCATCATTTTCAAAGCATTCTCTTCCCATTTGAACCCCTATCAGCTCTCCATTTCTTCCCCTGTGCTCCCCTGAACCCTAGATAAGTTATAGATGATTATTTTAATCTCTTACATCATCCACTGTTGCTTTGTCCCTCACCTCCTTTTCTGTGATTCATTACCCTGGGAAGGGTTTTAGATTGTGATAGATTCTCCCTTTCTCCCCCCACCCTCCCCTAATCCTTCTGGTATCTCTACTCTCCTTGTTGGCCCTGAGGAGTTTATCTTGGATTCCTTGTGTTATGGCCTGTTATCTGTCACAGTGTGCAATTTCTGGTCTAATCCGACTTGTAAGGCAGAATTGAGGTCATGATAAGAGTTGGGGGGAAGGAGGCATCAAAGAGATAGAGGAAAGTTGTGTGTTTCATCGTGCTATACTGCATCCTGACTGGGGCAAAACACTGAGGGCTGCAACAGAGCAGCAAGGGGAGCAGAGTGATGAACCCTCCGGGGAATACCGAAAATAGACTTAGCAGGCAGAGTGTGGCACCCCATCAGACTCGACTGGAAAGCACTCATAAAGGCCAACAAACAGACCTTGAACTACTTATAGACTTTTTCATTTTTGTCAGTGACTTTCTTTTTGTTGTTGTTATTTTGGTTTTGTTGTTGTTACTGTTTTGTTGGTTTTAGCTTCCTTTGTTGTTTATTTGGCTTTGCTTGGTTTTTGCATTTATTAATGTATCTGCATGTCTATCTAGGTAAGATAAGCAGGATAACTCATTTGGAGATGAAAAAATGGGATCAGTGGTTTCTAGGGAACATGAGAGAAGGGGAGGTGAAAGAAAGGAAGGGATGTGGGGGAATCAACCCAAGGACAAGGGAACAACAAGTGAACTAAAATCAATGGAAAGAAGGGCATAGGCTGCCCAGTGGGGCTTAATCAAGGGCAATGTGGCAGTGAGGAATTTATATACCCAAATGAAGGCCAAACATGAGAGTGGCCCAAGGGGAAAGTAAAAGGAAACAGAGCAAAGCTGAGCTTTTGATGCCATGGAAAACTTTCATTTGCTTAGCCTTTTTCATTTCAAACAGAACATTAAGAAAAACAAGCCAATCAGATTGTAATAACATATTTGTATGCCACATGTGATCTGATTGCATTTGATCCTCCTAGCACCCCCAGAAAAGCAAGATCAGACTTTCTGTAAAAGTGGCCAGCTCATGGACATGGACTGTGGGGCTTCGCAGAGGCAGCTTCACTTGCTTGTCTGAGTGTCACCTGATCTCAAACCAGGTTCAATGGGAGCGATTGCTTTGACATTGTTTCCTAATTCTGAGGATTGTGTGTGTTCCAGAGAAAAATAGGAAGGAAATTAAATTTACTGGTAGACCCACCCTTACTAACACTCTGTTATTGCACCGCTTTTCAGAATATACAATGGCCTGATGGGGGGCTATTAGTTAGAATTGGACTTGGCTGCTATGGGTTTTATTGGCGGTGGTTTTGGCTGCCATTGAGTCAGTTCCAGCTCCTGGTGACCCTTCCACATATGTATAATCCACCATTAACTTGTCTGTCAGTTGTTCTGTGGTGGCTTGTGTATGATGCTGCTAGTATTTCAACTACCCACAGGGGCACTCATGACAAAATGATGACAGCTTTCAGCACAGTTTCCAGCCTAAGACAGAGCCACGCAGAAAGGGAATCTATTTCTGAACATTAGCCAGTGAAAACTGAGGGTCACAAAAGAAAAGGCTCACATCTAGTGCTGGAAGATGAGTTTCCTAGGTTGGAAGGCACTCAAAGGTCACAACATTGGATCTGAGCATCCCATGATGATACAGATTGGCAAGATTGGCCAATGTTTACTCTGCTATGCATAGATCTGTCAACCACATGTATGAGGGGAAGTCCACAAGCCTCGTGACCAAGTCAAAGAAGCTTTAGACCATCCAAACGGGAAGCTGTTGTGTCTAAACATATCCATAAACATAACTCTTTATACTATGTCAAAACAGAAGTTTTGCCATCTTGAGGGACTCAAATTGTGCTCCTTTTAAGTGCTCTTTAGACTGGAGAACGTAAGGAAATCCAAAGGGGCAGGATCAGAGCTGGAGGTTGGGTGGGATAAGGTTTTCCAACGAGAGTCTCACAGGAGAGCCCCTGACACCCTCAAAGACTGAGCAGGGGTGGTGGTGTGATGGCAAACAATTCCCTGTTGCAACTTTTCTGGCCTTGTTATCGCAGTGCAGTTTTCTATTTTCTTCAACCTTCTTCCCACTAAGCCCCTGTGATTGTCCTTCCAGAAAATTTACCAAGAACACACCCATGCCCACCCCGCTTGGGATTCAGAAAAAAACAGTTTCCATAACTTTCAGAGTTAACCTCTCTGTCTTGCATTTAACTGGCTCAGCATATCTCCTTGGGAGGCTTTGTGTTGATCATATCTTTTTCTTTTAAAAGCGTCTTAGTAAGACTAAGACAAATGTGCGGCTAAGAAAACCTGTCTGCAGCCGCCCCCCCTTCCCATTGATTGCAGAAACATGTTTATGACCATTTAAAAGACAAACCTATGTATGTATGAGCTAGAACCCTCGTAGTAATACATTTGGGCTCACCCCCATGCCTATATGGTGGGGCAGTGGATTAAGTATTGGGTTGCTAACTAAAAAAATCAGAGGGACACACCCATCACTTGCTTCTCAGGAGAAAGATGAAGCAGTCGGTTTCCATGAAGACATTCAGCCTCATAAACCCTAGGGAGCAGTCTACTCTGTTGTCTGGGGTTGATAGGAGCTGAAACTGTCTTGACAGGAGTGGGTGTACTACATCTATAAACACCTATAAAGGTTGTATGTCCTCTAGATGCTATATGTTGAAAATGCCAGAAAGATAGGGAAAGATCTAAAGACCTATATATTATTGACTGTGCAGGAGTCTGACTGTGTGGGTCATAGCAAATTATACATAACATCGCAAAGCAGGAGCGTTCAAGAACATGTAAGTATCCTCATGCAGAAGTGTACACAGACCCAGAGACAGTTGTTTGAACAGAACGTGGGGGTGTTGCATGGTTAAAATCAGGAAAGGTATGCATTGGGGTTCTAGTTTTTCACCATACTCACTCAATTTGTATGCAGAGCAAGTAATCTGAGAAGCTGGATTATATGAAGAACAAAGCATCAGAATTGGAGGAAGACTCATTAATGACCTTTGATATACCTGCTCATGGATAAGGAAGAGAGTTTCATAAACTTACTGATGAAGATTAAAGATCGCAGGCTCCAGCATGGATTGCAACCCAATATAAAGAAAACAAAATCCCTCACAACTGGACCAATAAGCAGCATCATGATAAGTGGTGTGTTGGGCAGGGTTCTCTTAGAGAATAAAACTAGGACACTAGTAATTCTCTTTATATATTTATATACAGAGAAGGGTATTGTGTTAGTCTGGGTAGACTAGAGGAACAAATTCAAGGACACGCATATCGATATAAGGAAAGGGTTTATATACAAAAAGAATGGGACATGGAGAAAGCATCCCAGCCCAGTCCAGTCCAAAGTCATAAGTCCGAAATTAACCCATATGCCCGAAATCAGTCTATAAAGTCTTCTTCCGACTCATGAAGTCACAGGTCAGTGGGTGCAGAATCCCGGTGCTGGCAGGGCACCTCGCCTCCAGGGCTCAGGGTCCATCGACAACAGAAGCAACTTTTTGTTGGCAGAGGTCTCCATCTGGCTGCCCCAGTTTCAGAGGTCTGGCTCCATCAGGGCAAAGCTGTGTGGTCTCTCTTACGGCTCCTCCAGCTTCTCGAACGCTCCAGCTTGTCTTGTCCATGATTAATCGTCTCTGAAACTAAATCCCAACAACTGGGGAGATAGCTTCTCATCTTCACGAGGGAAATATCGCAAGATTTCCCAGAAGTCCCAGGAGAAAGCCATGCCCACATAGAGGCCTCATTGGCTACTCAATGGCTATCTCCAGATTAACAGGCTAGACTCCACCCCTACAGGTATATAAGATAAGAAAGAAACAGACCTACCTATCGTCTTTGGCCATGTTGGCACCACAAGCTTACCTATAACAAGTGGAGAACATATTGCAGTTGTTAAGGTTTTCATTTTACTTGGATGTTCCATTGACACCATAGAAGCAGTAGTTCAGAAATCAGACTAGACACCCATTGAGAAGATTGACTGCAAAAGACCTCTGAAATGTGTTAAAAAGCAAAGATGTCACTTTGAGGGTTAAGGTACACCTGACCAAGCCATGGTGTTTTCATATCCTTCACATGTATACCATAGTTGGACCATGAACAAGGAAGACTGGAGAAGAATGTATGCCTCTGTATTACAGTGTGGGTGAAAGATATTAACTACATCCTGGGCTGCCAGAAAAAAGAACAAATCTCTACGCAGAAGAAGTACACCCAGAATGCTCCTGAGAAGCAAGGATGGTGGGACTTTGTCTCATGTATTTTGGATATGTTGACAGGAGGAAGAGCGGACAGGTAGAGGGTCAGTGGAAAGGAACAAGGTTCTTGATGCGCTGAACCAGCACAGTGACTGCAGTCATAGGCTGGGGCGTATCAATTGTGAGGATGGGACAGGACTGGGGAGTGCTTTTTCTGTTATACACTGGGTCAGGATGCCTCGCAAATGACTTCACCGCAATTAACAACAACAAGGACATATATGAAGGGGCTTTAAAAATGGAATGAAAAGATGATGGAATTCTCCCATGAACTTCTGAAGCCCTTTCATGTGTTCTATGTAAAGATTTTTATAAATTAGGATCATCTCTAAAGTGATGTTGTATTCCCTTTTTTCATTTTTCAGTGGATCATGTATACTTTTCCATGAACTTAGATAGCTTTTGGAAGTAAGATTTTTTTTTCTTTGTATGTACAAAACACAGATATTGCTTCCCTGGCGGACAGGCTCCTGACCAGAGGGGGAATGAGACAGGGGTGGGCGTGGGGGTGGAGAGCGAGCTGCGTGCAGAACGGAGGGGTGATGGGGGGTCGAGAGGCTTCTCTGCAGGCAGGAGCTGGAGGTGCACACGCAAGGTGTCCAGGGCGTGCTGGCCAAACGGGGAGCATGTGCCAGGCCCTGTGTCTGCCTGCCCTGGGCTCCCCGCCCCCACCCTGCCAACCTCCTGCCTCTGTGGTGTCAGCTTGGAGGGGCTGAGGGTGGGGGGAGGGGCCGGCGGGGCCCAGTAGCCAGAGAGAGGGCGGGAGGGAACCAGTTCCAGGGAGTCTGCCGTGGAAAATGGGAGAAGCATGCTCAGCCAGCCAGCCTCTGCACCCTGTCCACCAAGGAGCCCCTGGGGCCCATGAGGGGCAGGAGTGGAGGGCAGGGGCAGGCAGGCACCGCTGGATGCTGGCTCCCAGGGGCTCATGGGGAGAGCAGGAGCCAGGGGTCCTAGGAGGGTGGTGGGGCGGGGGGCTGGGAGGATGAGGATGTGCATGCAGGCTCACGGCAGGCGGGGTGGGGGTGGGGTCACAGGTTCTGGCAGCATTGCAGCTTGCTGGGCTTCTGTCCAACGGTGGTGGGGGGCACGCTGATGCCCACCACGTTGTTGCCAGGGGACTCATCGTGGGCCGCGCGGTCTGTGATCTGCTTCTGTGACACGATGCGGTAGATCTCTGTGAAGATGTTCATTTTTAATAGCCACAGAGATTGAGTTACGCAATAATTTCTTGAATTCCTTGGTGTTGGACATTTGGCTTGTTTCTGATCTGATTCTTTTGTTAATATAAACATGCTTTAAGGACTATTACTATGACTTTTAGATAGATTTCTTTAAAAACAAACACACACACACAAATTACTGTAGTCAAAAGGCATGACTTCCTTCTAAAGCTCTTGGTACATGTTGCCAAACTTCCCTCAGAAAGACTGAAAATTTGTGCTCCTACCAATTGAGTGTAAGAGTGGCCTCTTAAAGTGACCAGATGTCCCGCTTTTTAACAATTTAACAACGTCCCACGGCATTTTAAAATGAAAATAAATATTTTACAATAATATTTTGCATTCTATGAAAACTTTTGTTGCTCCATATAGACGAAATTTTTAATCAAGCACCCCACACCCTACCCCCGCCCTGCACCGTCAATGGTGTCCCACTTAAAATCTGGTCATTTTACTCTTTGCAGAAATGTCTTGTTATAAGGCAATGCAGTGCAACTACTTTTATACCATTACGAAGATGGCAATGCATAGGAAGAAGGCAAAAGATGTAAGCAAGGATAAATATGTGTCTGTTTGGCTATATTGTCTAGAGAAAATCCAGGGGCACTCAGATAGGTGTAAGAAAGAGCTTTACAGTAAGAAGCAATGATATATATCAAGAAAACATCGGGGCTGAGCCCCGGTGGCATAGTGGTTGTGCGCCAGACTGTGGCCCCCAGGAGGGAGGTTCAATTCCAGCTCCACAGGAGCAAAGGCTGGACCTCCTACTCCCACCACCAGAGGGCAGTGATGCCCAAAAAACAACGAAAAAAAAAAAAAGAAAGCATCCCAGCCCGGTCCAACTCAAGTCTGTAAGTCTGAATGTTGGTTTCTGAGGCCAATTCTTCACAGGAGTAGAAAGTTTCGTCTTTCTCCTACGGAGTGGCTGGTGATTTCAAACGGTGGACCTTGTGGTTAGCAGCCCCACATCACAGGGATTCCCAAACGGTAATCTTTATGGGAAAAGCTCACCAGTTCTTGCTTTTGGTCTCCTTTCTCTAAGTGGCTGGTGGGCGTGAGCTTGGACCTATTGGCTAGCTTGTAGTTGGCCTCCACCTGTGGTGACCTCTGCGCAACAGAACGAAACGCTGCACGGTCCTGCGCCCTCCCCCCCGTGGTCTTTATGCCGGAGCTCGTGGACGCAGCCACTTTGTCAATCCCCCTCTTTGCAGGCCTTCCTTTTTTATTGCTGTCCCTCTGCCAAACATGATGTCCGCCTCCAGGGACTGGTCTCTGCTGACAACATAGCTGAAGTATGTAAGAGGAAATCTTGCCATCCTGGCCTCTAAGCAGCATGCTGTCTGTACTTCCTCCAAGACACATTTGTTCATCCTTTTAAGCAGGCCATGGGACTTTCAGTAGTCTTCTCCAGCACTACAATCCGACTGATTCAAATCTTCTGAAGTCAATGTCCAACTTTCACGTGCATGAGGCCATTGAAAAGACCATGGCTCTGCTGGGAGCCCCCCGCCCCCCCGGCCCCGGGTCAGCGGTGGGAGCTTCTGTGGACCTTCCAAACTCTGGCTGGCATTGCATAGGATTCTGCCTCCATAGATGTATTGCATTTGCCTCAGCTCAAATACTTACCACCCTAGGACCTGCCAACCCCTTTCTCTTCTTAGTTTCTATGTCTCCAGTCACCTCCTGGACACAATTTTTCCCTCTCTTCCATCCCTGAAGTCATTCAAACTCACCTCTTCTAGCACCAGTCTAGCGTAGTTTCTTCAGTCAATCTAAGTCAGAAGGTTGTGGCCTATAGATGGCAATTAAGGCTATTCTTGAATTGGAGCACATTAAAATTTTTTTAAAGAAATTGCCAATCAAAATCTGAGTATTGCCAGACAAAGCTCGTCTCTGCCTTCTCTTGATTCATTAGATGTACTGGAAACTTTGAGCCTGTATTTTCCTATCCGATAACAACTAGCTAAAGGTGAGGTATGGTCTCTTTTAGACCAGCTGTGCTTGCAAAGCTCCCCATTGTGTTATACCAGCTAACCTTGCTTATTTACCTGGCCTCATTCATATTTGAACTTGTTATCCCTGTCCAAGTGCCTGCACACTTTATTATAAAACTTTGTCTTCTCTAATTACCCTTTGAAAGTTTCTATTCAACTCTTCACCTATTCTTCCACTTGCTTTAGCTGCTCTCTGATCAAGAACAAGTTTCAGAGTCTCTCCTGACCTCCACATTCCTCTTTTCTGTCTCTTTCATGACCTTTTGGGTTTTTTGCACATGCTGTTGATGTCATCCCAGAATTGTCAAATCTTCTGTCCTTAGTGTTCAATGATTCAAGTCCATTCTTGAGGATTTCTCAAAATTCAGGTGAGTTACATGCAAGGTTGTATGTTAGCTTTTGCAGACCTGTTTCAATTGCAGGTACTTTGGGGCATGTTATCAGGAAAGACTGGTGCCTGGAGAAAGACATTGTGCTTGGTCACGTGGAGAGGGGGTGAGAGAGAGGAAGGTCCTCAATGAGATGGACTGGCACGGTGGCTGCGACGATGGGTTCAAACATGACAACAATTGGGAGGATGACACAAAACCAGGGAGTGTATCATTCCGTCATGCATGGGGGACGCTAGGAGTCTGAACTGATGTGATGAAATCTTGCAACAACAACAACAACAACAACAACAACCATCTTTGGACAAATACAGGAGTTTAAGGAGTTAAAAACTTCTGCTTTCCAAGTCATGCACAAGAAGATGGAGGTAAGTCCTTCTGACAACGTTTTACAAAACAAGTGTTTCAAGTTCAGTTCCAAAGTGGGGCTTCTCTGGGTGCAGTCGGTACAGGTTCCCAAGTTTATTAACCCTACTATTCTCTCGTCAGAAAAAAAATGCCCCGTGCTTCCTGGCACTTAAAAACGTTTGTTGTGTAGCCTATAATTCACGATAAAGTGTAGGCATCTGTTTTTGAAGCCCCATAGGATCATTCCAGAATCCTCCAGGGGATGAGATCACTCACTTTGGGAAATTTGGGTGTAGTGGCTCAAACTATCCCACACTCCATGGCTCTTCAACCACATTCATGGAACCCCTGGGGCTCCATGAAACCCTGCTTATACCTGCAGATCTGGCTCAGACAAAGCTCCAAAGTGGCAACACAAGGAGCTTTCAAAGGACCCAGGTCAGGGGCAAAGGTCTGATCAAGAACAAGTTTCAGAGTCTCTCCTGACCTCCACATTCCTCTTTTCTGTCTCTTTCATGACCTTTTGGGTTTTTTTGCACATGCTGTTGATGTCATCCCAGAATTGTCAAATCTGTTAGTTCATTGGCAAAGCATCATGGAGCAGGACCATGACTTGGTGAGGGAAGAACCAGGGGTTTGAAATCACTGTTCACTTCGAACTTGTATGCCAGGGTTGATCGTCACCACCAACCCTAGTTTCTTGGGCTTTAAGTTTCCTCAACACTAATTGCCACTCGGAATGTCAGTTGTTTCTATTATTCCGGTTGGGATGGGGGGGCTTTGGGGAAGGCTCCTCTTTGAGTAGAAGCAGCCCTGCTGGGTGGCTGGATACTGTGTTCATGAACCACAGGCCCTTGCTGGGTGCGGCCTCTGTCTTGGTGTGGGTTTGAGTCAGGAAGTCGAGCTCATGTCTGACTGAAGCCATCCAGATGGAGCAGCTTAGGGAGATCAGGGAGAGGGGAGGCCACTCAACTCAGCATCCTTGTTCTTTTTCTCTCTTCTTTTGTACATAAAGATCAATCTCATGTCTAATTCATTTGAGAACGCTCCACTTCTCTGTGTGTGTTTCTGGTAAAAATAGAAGTCTCTGAGGACTGCAGGCTCCTCCTGAATTTTATAAGCAACTTTTCAAAGCCTGGTCACCGGGTTCTTCTAATCTTTCCTTGAATGAGCTAAGTACCAGTGGGAGGCTTGCTTTCCAGGTGACTGGTTTGAATAAAAGTCTTTCGGGGTTGGGGGTAGGAGGCTTTTAATATTATTTAATCAATTTCCACACAGAAAAACACAACAAAGAGAATGGACAAGTAAGAAGTTAGTAATAAGTTGACCTCATGGCCCCCTGCTCTAATCTTTATCACCTTCTGGCCACCCACTCTCTCTCCCTCCCTTTTCTCTGTCTTATATCCATCCATCCATCCATCCATCCATCCATCCATCCATCCATCCATCCATCCATCTTTCCCCAGTTTTCTGGTGCTAACCATCCCCTTCTCTGCAACAGATCTTGTCTGCAGTGTTGTCCTTCTCCTCGCTGGACCAGAACTTGGGCTTCCTTTCCAAAGGACAGCCATGATTGGCATCTCCTCCAAGTTTTAAACCCCTAGTGCTTCGTCGGTGCTATGAGGCCAGGCACTAAACTTTCTAGGAAGATTCTTGGCCTTACTTTATGGTCAGGCTCATCTCCCTAACCTCATCTCTCCCCACTCCCGTGCCTTACTCTCTAAGCTTAAGACACAGGGAGGTAGTCGCAATTCCTGAGTGGACTCAGTCCTCATTCTCTTAGCTAGGTCCTTTTAGGACACTGTTCACTGCCTAGACCCTGTATCAACCCTTTCCCCATTTTTATCTCTTTTCTATCTTTCTCCTGGCTTTCCCCTTCCCTGACTGACTCCTACTCTCCCCGCAGAGCTCCTCATAGACTTCACTCCACCCAGGAATTTCATTGAACCGCAATCCTGGGCCTGGGAGTCCTTAGAAGTAGTCCCGTTGCACCTCCTCTCCTATGGGCTATGCCACACTTTGTTGTCCTTACTGATAGGTCTCTCTCTCTCTCTCTCTCTATCTCTCTCTCTCTAGCTTCTTGGGAGTGAGGACATTGTTTCTTCAGGGCCCAACATAGTACCTGGTTCACAGAAAATGCTCAAGGCATAATTTTTTGAACAAAGAATAAGTAACCAAGCAAATGTATAAACAGGAGTGCAAAGATGGCTCTGACCACAGGTCCCATAAAATCTGGGAAATAAAATGGAGTGGAGGTTGGGAACCAAGCAGAACAAAGCCAGCAATGCTATTGAAGCTTAAAAGTTGGCCCCATAGAGAAAGGATGTCCCAAGGACCTAAAGAGAATGGAACCCCCCCGAAACTTGTCGCATCTGCACAAATCACCTGTTGGTTTTTGTGAGTTACATCTATTTTCTTCTCTTCAAAAGTCAAAACAAACAAACTACAACAACCTCACCACCACTGAGTCGATGCCAACTCACGGCAAGCCGACAGAACAGAGTCAAGCCACCCCTGTGGACTTCTGAGTCGGCCTTTATGGGAGGAGAAAGCTTCGTTTTTCTCCCAAGGTGCAGCTGGTGACTTTGAACTGCTGGGTTTGCAACACAACACGTAACCACTCTACTACCAGACACCCAAATACTTAGGAAATGGAGCTTGATAGCATCTGTTTAAAAATCACTGCAATAAAGTGAAAACACATGTGTGTCAATCAAACTATTACAGCAGCATCATTCTCCTGAATGGGAAAAACAAACCCTAAATCTCCTTTAACAGTGAAAAACTACACACAACCCAAACTCAATACGACGGAAGCCATTCCAACTGATAGCAGCCCTGGAGGATAGAGTGAGGTGCCCCTGTGGCTTTCTGAGACAGCAAGCCCCCCAGGGAGCAGAAAACTGTCTCTTTGGCCTGTGGCGTGGCTGCTGGATTTTTCCCTGTAGTTATGAGCCCACATTGTAGCCCACTACACCACCAGGGCTTGTCCCTTTCACAGTAGACTAGGTAAGGTAGGATGTGACCATGAATGAAATATCACACAGCAAGGAAAAGGAACAAACCAAAGCACAAGGCATAGCATGCATCGATCAATCTCATCAACATATATTGGGGAAAAGAAGCTCGAGCGGAAGAGTGCTGTGTCCACCCCCCAATTGTATAATGCTCAGGAAGTTCAAAGTTTAAGGCTCCCTTTGAGGAAGAGTGAGTGGGAGTGGGGGTAGGTGGGACATAAGGGAGACTTCTGTGGAGCTGCTTGTGTTCCATTTCTTGACTTGGGTGTGTAATCCTGTTGGGATAACTTATTGAGTTGTACACTTAGGACATCCCAACTTCGGAGCCAGCTGCTGAGCAATCAAAAGATGTACGCATTAGGTAAATCTGCGGCTCGAGACCGCTTCAGAGTATTGAAAAGCAAGGAGGTTACTTTGAGGACTAGGTGCCCCTGACCCAAGCCAGGGTATTTCCAGTCACCTCCCATGCTTATGAATTATGGATACTGAAAAAGGAAGGCTGAAGAGGAATCAATGCTTTTAAATTGTGGTGCTGGAGAAGAATATTGAAAGTACCATGGGCTGCTCAAAGAACACCAGATCAGACTTAGCGGAAGTGTGGGCAGTGTCCCGAGAGGTTCGCAATGTGAGACTTTGTCTTGCATTCTTGGGACATGTTGTTAGAAGAGACCGATCCTTCAAGAAGGACATCGTTCCTGATAATGCAGGGGAAGAGTGACAAAGAGAAAGGCCCTTAAGGAGATGGGTTGAGACTGTGGCTGTAACAAAGGACTCAGAAACAGAACAATCCCACAGATGGCGTACATGTTTCAGTCTGTTGTGTCTCCAGTCATGGTGGGTCAGACAGACCGACATGATGGTGCCCAACAACACCTCATTCCGGGTGTGCCTTTCTGTATGCAAGTGATATCCAGAAAACCGTTTTAGAAACCGTGCAACTGTTTAGTATCTTCCTCCTGTGCTTTCCTAAGTAGGGGTGGGGATGGCTTAGAATGCTGGAAACGGGGTTTCTGAAGATGAGTCCCAGAATCCTGTGGCAGCTTGGCTGCTGAATCATCAGAATCCTGGGCTCATTTCAATGGCTGGTGGGTGTGACAGACTGAGAGCCCATCTGATGAGTGGTGCCATGTCCATGCAGAGGGCTGGGGTGACAGTGATTCAAGGAAGCCTCTAGAATCCTTGACAAAGGGTGAGTAAGGAGACTTTGTCCTGACCCGGTTCCCCTGGAAGGTAGGACTTTCAGATGCAGGTTGATAGGACACTGTGTGAGGTTGACTTCCAGATGTTTGTGATCAAGGCTTCAACAGATGATAGATAGATAGATAGATAGATAGATAGATAGATAGATAGATAGATAGATAGATAGATCAAGGACAGGGAGAGATGCCAAAACTTGCTTGGAGGCAGGCTGGGGAACCCTCCCTGAGAAGAGACCAATAAAGACCTGAGTGGGCCAGTAAAGGGCCATGGGAGGTGGTGGGGGGGGAGTACTTGGGTGGTAAAAATGATTAACACATTTAGCTGCTCATTGAACTTTGAGGCTCAAATCCACCCAGGGGTGCCTGGGAAGAAAGGCCTGGAGATCTTCTGCTGACAACACAGCCCTGAAAACCTAATGGAGCACAGTTATACTGACACACAGGGAGCTGTCATGAGTCTAAGTCAGCTTGGCAACCACTGGGCCTGAAGGAAAGATGGGGGTGGGGGAGGGGTTCTGGTGCCCCAGCTGCTCCCAGGGAGGAGCTGAGGGGCTGTGGCAGCTTTAGGACTCAGCGCAGAGCAAGAAGTGGGGCAAAGTGAGCTGTGGGAAACAGGCAAAGAAGTGATGGCAGCCCTCGTCCAACAACTGAGTCGCCAACTTGCTGAGTTTTTCCAGTCACTGGGTTTACTTTTCATTACACTTAAAACCAAACAAAAACCACCCACTGTTTTGCAGCCTGAGCTTTTTGCACATGATATTGATCTTGACTTCCTTGTGAGGTGGCCTCCTGGCTGACCGGGAGCACCCTTTGTGAGTGCTCCCTCCTGCAGGAGAAGAAGATGGACTTGCCTTTGCAACCTTGTGCCTCCCCCCTCCCCACTCCAGAGCCCTGCCCAGCATCCAGCAGGTTGCAGGAGGTCCATAACCCATTGGGTGGGTGGTCAAAGACTTACATGCCATCACAGGGAGAGCTCACTGATGCCCCCCGCCACCCCTAGGGAGTGCAACGTCTTCTCACGCAGAGAGGTTTATTCCAAGTCACATGGGTGGTGAGGGGTTCAAGGATTATCTAAATCTTCTTCTGTCACCCACCTCTTGCCCTGACTCTCTCTGCTATGTGGATTCCCATTCCAGCTAGTCTCATTATCCCTACTCTTCCCCTCCCCACCCTTCAGCAGCTCTTTACATTGCTGACTTAACCCTCACACTACTGGATCCCAAGTATCCCAAAGACCAGTTTCCTCAGCAGAGCAGACAAGTCCCCCTGGGACTTTGAGTTCATCTCGGGTCCCACCTTCAACCACATGGCCCCGCCTCCTACAGAACTATCTGCTGTTGTTTGCATATATCATGTTGCCGTGGAGGGTTCCTCTTCACAGCACCACCTTCCCTGGCATAATGGCCTCATGCCCACTGATGCCTGGATGATGTAGAATGACCCGAGGCCAGAGCCAAGGCAGAGAGCAGTGCAGTCAACAGCACCCTGATGCCAAGGCCTCACAACCCCATAGGTTCAGTGTAAGGGCCGTGCTCCAGAGGGGCTGTTTAGCTGTGAAATTCCAGAAGCTGATCGTAAGGCCCATTTCTGAGTGGGTTGAAACAGATGTTACCCTTTTGGTTGAGAGCTAAGTGCAGTGTCTTGGCACCACCCAACTCACTGTGGGTCAATCAATCCAGAATTAATTGGATGCCAATGCTCTTGGTTTGGGGGTTTGGGTTCTGTCAAGAAGACGGACGTCAGGATTAGAGTGAGCTTTACGAGAGATGCAGTCCTATCTCTCTAAAGAGAGCAGCCTCAGAGCAGGAAGTCCCGCCTCAGGCCTCTCCCTCAGGGTGTGTCCTCTTCCCCTCTGGCTGCATCTGCTTGCTGTCCTTCCCACACGCCTTGCTCACAGACTTGCTCTCAGGCAGCGCTGGCCCAGAAACCCATGTCTTCTTCTGTACTGGGCCACACGCTCCCCCTCTACCAGGCTCAGCAGGATGAATCTCACTCCCCACCTGCCACCCATGCACCTTCTGGCCCTCCAGGTTTCCCTCTTCTGGTTTACCTGTGGATGCTTGTCTTGCAAAGTTCCCAAGTTTCAAAGTCATTTCTCATGTATTTAGTGCACCTGTTTTTCTTCTGAAACAAGGATGTGAGCTTCTCGACAGGAGTGAGGGCTTGTGATTCTTTGGCATTTCCAGGAACAAGGAACATCCCCCCCCTCTATACCCTTTAGCTCATTTAATCTCCACAACCACCTGGGAAGAGTTGGCAGCCACTTCATAGGAAGCTGATTAATCTACCAAGCAGGGCATCCTCAGCCGTGCTGCTCTCCCATCCCCATGGTGCAGAGAAGGCAGCTGCCTCTGGACATCTACAAGCTTGCTGCAAAGCACAGCTCCAGTATCCAGGGCCAGGAAATGCTAGGAACACTTACTTTCTCGATCTAGAAGCAATCTAAACTCTATCTAAACCCTGTCACATGGCTAGGATATCATCACAGGCAGCCAGAACCCATCAAGGCCCCACTAAGTTTCCACTGGTGCAACCTGCTATAGGCTATGTGATACATGCTCTCTTCACCGTGCGTTTGCATGCACTTCCTTTGCCTGCCCTGCTCCCTCCTCTCTGCTTAGATCAGGGGGGCTCAGACTTTTTCATCATGTGTGCTACCTATAAAATGATCAAGTCAAAAATTATCTACTAATGACGAAAATGCAAAGCATATATTTATTTATTACATTTATTCATAAATGCATCGATAATTCTTTATGTGCTTTGTTTATGTACCTTGCATAACTGCATGAGTCCATATTGCACAACAAGCACAATTAACTGTGTACATTTTTTGTCATTACCTAAGTTTATGCTGATGACTTGCATTGAATGGAATGAGCCAGGAATGCATAGTCCGGGCAGCAGCTGCACTTCCAAAGGATCATCAGTCATGGTGGAACAGTCTTGGACTTAGTGATCTTTCTGTGGGAAAAGGCTGACTCACATCATTAAGTAGAGCTGAATAATGCAGTCAGGGAGGGAGCACATTCTCATGTTTAGGTGCTTTCCCTCTGTGAGTAAGTTCCAGAACTGTTCATGCGCTCTGGACTCTAGCTGAATGTCAGCCTATAGTGTCAAAATCTCCCATCCCATATGAAAGTGATACATTTTTGTCTTCTTACTTGGTACAACTTCTCCACTCATTTTAACACTCTTTCTTACATTGAAAAGAAAAAAAAAACATGGTCTAAAAATTGGCGATAACTTAGCTTGTCAGTTTTGCTGCACTTAGCGCAGTTGTTTGCGCATGTGTTTGACACCTAAGATTGCATCTGATTGGCTGTGCTGTATATAAATTAAGTGACAGGATTGATGATAGGCTTACGTCTATTTTTTTTAATGCCATGCCATCTATACGCACTACATCTGGGATCAGATTGTAGATCGTGATTGACGTATTGAGCACTCCTGGCCTAGAGATACACAACGAAGCCCAGACAGCTCCTCTGTGAGCTTTGCTTCACCTGGGAAAAGTTCGTCTGTTCATTTCCCTTTTCTGCCATCATGAGAGGAAGGAAATGCCATCTTTCCCATAAAGGTGGACAGTCTCAGAAACAGCAGTTCTCAACCTGTGGGTTGTGACCCCTTTGGGGGTTAAATGACCCTTTCAATGGGGTTACCCAATCCATAACTCTAGCAAAATTACAGTTATGAAATAGCAACATAAATAATTTTGTGGCTGGGGGCGGGTGAGTCCCCACAACCTGAGGAACTGTGCTAAAGGCTTGTGGCATTGGGGAAGGCTGAGGACCTCTTCTCCAGAGGGTCACTGGGAGTCAGCATGACCTGATGGCAGTGGGTTTGTTTGGTTTGGGTATGCAACCTTCACACTTAACTTACACTTGAGGGACTTCTTTTTTGCTGCCCCTCTGCTTTATGAAGCATGATGGCCTTCTCCAGGGACTAGTCTCTCCTGACAACACGATGCCTGTCATTGGACCAAAATATCCAACTTTTTGTAAGCAGACTAGTGTTTAGGTGCTTATACCACCCATGCATTCTGGATTATCACGGGTAATCAAGAAACACTTATCAAATGACTAAACAGAAGATGGGTCAGGTTGGGCTTTGGGTTTGGATTCTGGGGTAGGACATGAGGAAACTGGATTTGAAGGAGGAGTATAAAGGCCTCCAATGAAGGGATGAGCATCTTCGTCTAGTTAACCATCTTGTTCAGGACTACTGGCTCCTCAAAATCTATGATTTGACAAACTAGCTCACCTCTTCCACCCTCACTCCTGCTTCCAGCTCCAGCCCTGGCACTGGCTGTAGTTCAGGGCCTGAGATAAGGGAGATGCAACAAGGCCTATATTTAACATGTGTCTGAGCCTTGACCAAAAGACAAGTGAAAGGCCAAGAATCTAATGACTAAAGGTTTTAAAGTTACAGACTATGCTCATGAATGGTCCATAAAATGTATTCTACCCTCCTACTGCAATAACAAAACAACATTAACATATATGTGGAAAGTTCTAATCTTTATTAAATTGAAATAAAATCAAATATCAATGATAACTGCATTAAGTTACCATCAGTGACTCTCATTTGCATAAGTTATAAAGTAAAAAATACATCATTATTAATTATTACACATTTATTCTATACTTAGATTTCTCACTTCAGCAAAATCACTATTGGTATTGTTATGTGATTGTCCTATTGATGGAACAAAGTGGATATGGGAAGCAAAGTGTAGCTGTATTCAAGTAGCAAAAATGTCCACATCTTTTCATCATAAGTTGTCATTCAACTAGTTGTCATTGACACACATTTTAATGTTTTTAAAAAGCAGTAGATTAGGGTGCAACATGGGCACAACTATAGCCAATGATTAAAAATTTCAATGAAGGCAGACTTCTGACAAGATGGTGACCGGGTAGCACATACCAGAGAGACTCTGCAGAAATCAGTGCAAGAAAGCATCTGAGAGGGAAATTCCACACTGTTGGGTCACAGGAGGAGCATCATAATGATAAGTAGGCACAATCCACTAGGTTTTGAGGAGTTGTGGACTTTTGACTTATCACTGTGGAGGATGGCTAAGGCTTAACCTTAGGCCCGCTGCAGTCTCAGCCAGAGTCAGGCTCCTTTGACTGGCTCAAGAGCTTTACTTTGACATGGCCACAGCTTGCTTCCACCTCTGCGCAGGGTTTAAACCCCTCCAATCCCATGGTCAGGCGATCAGGGTTCAGCTATATCTTTACTTCCTCCCTTCTTCTTTCCTCCCACAGTTTCAGCAGGCTCAGTCTTTTTCCCCTCTTCTCTTTCCTCTCACATGCCACTGCTGGTCCCCAGGCCACTTCCCTTTGCCTACATTAATCACACCTGCCCTCCACCCAGCTGGGGAAGCTCTGCCTTCTGCAGCATAACACACAGCTGGGGAAATCCCACTTACCTTCTTCCACAGGGGAACTCACACCTACCCTCCAAGGCCCTTTAAGCCACAGAGGGAAATTCCACCCACCCTTTAGGGTACTCCACTTGACTGGGGAAACCTCTGCACACCTTCCATGGTGCTCCATGGGGTTGGGGGTGACCCTGCCCAGCCTCCACAGTCCCAAGTGGCTGAGGTAATTTCTGCCTGCCTGCTGTAGTGCCTCCCATGGCTCAAGGCTGCTCCATCAACACTCTTCAGTGATACATGGTGATACAGGAACCTCTGTCTGATCTATACGGTGAGCTAGCTAATTAAGGTAATCCTGCCCACCATCACAGTACTCTACACAAAAGTGGGCACAGGCATCCCCACACAACCTCTGAGGCATCCTAAGCTTCTGTGGGTCACACCATCACAGCTTTCTGTGAGATCATTCAGTGCAGCAGCATCCTCACAGGTCCAAAAACACCCAATCAGCATCCCCTGAGGGTATTATACAACTTGGCATCCAAATTACAGAATACTGGATGGGAAAGAGTGAAACCACAGGAGGATAAAATGTAAAGGGAAAGAGTGAAACCACAGGAGGATAAAGTGTACACTGCCCCCACAGTAAAATTAACTGCAGCCAGTACAAAGAAGCATTCCTACAAGTTTCCCAAAGGAGAGCCTAGTGCTCTTTGACTCTGGAGAATGGACCCAGTCTCCTCTAAAACAACACAACACAAATAGCAATCGGTCCCCACAACCTCAATGAAAAAAACAGGAGAAACAAAAGGCAATGTCAGGCAAAGTCCTGAACCTAATGACATGCACAGATAAAGCAAATAATGATCTGCTACAGAAAAAAAGTTTTCTGAATGTTGCTTGGAGTCATACAGGATAAGAGGAAACAATACAGAAAAAGGATGAAATGATAGAGGAGATGACGGCCACACACCAAAGGGAAAAATACTAGATCTAAGGAATGAGATGACAAAAGTCAGTAGCAAATTCACCGACTTCACTAACAGACTTGAGGAGACAGAGAATGGTGAAAGTGAGCTACAGGTGGGCTGAGCCCCGGTGGCGTAGTGGTTGTGCGCGGGACTGCAGCCCACTGGGATGGAGGTTCAATTCCAGCTCACAGGAGCAAAGGCTGGGCCTCCTACTCCCACCACCAGAGGGCAGTGATGCCTAAAATTTTTTTTTAATTAAAAAAAAAAAGTGAGCTACAGGGTAAACAGGTGGACTTCAACAAACAGGCAAGGCAGACAAATAAGATAAGCAGAAAAACTGAAGAAAACTTGAGAGCCATGTCTGATGTTATAAAGAGGACCAACACTAGAATAGTTGGACTACCTGAGCAAGACACAATGAAAAAGTCCATGCCAAATATAGCAAGGGAATTCCTAGAGGAAAACTTCCCTAGCTTAATGAATGAAAACCAGACAACCATTCAGGAGGCTGAAAGAACACCAGCAAGACTGAATCCAAAGAAGTCATCAAGGCATATAAGAGTTAAACTATCCAACTATAAGGAAAAGGAGAGCAGCTAGTAGTCCTATACCAAATAAGAATATGCTCAGACCTATCAGCACACACGATGAAGTAGATGAGAGAGTGGAGTAACTGTTCCAAAAATTGAAGGACAATAACCCAAACCCAAGAATACTCTATCCAGCCAAATTTCCTATCAAGATAGAAGAAGAAAGTGTCTTCCCAGACAAGGAAAAACTCAAAGAATACATTAGAAGAAGTCCAGCTCTAAATAAGATCCTTTTTGACACAGTATGGGAAGAAGAACAGTATCTACCAGGCAAAAATAAGAGACCACCACATAGAGCAACCTCAGCCAGAGGACAATAAAGAGGAAACAGCCCCCCCCCCCCAGACAGCTCTGATTCATGGTGGAAAGAAGATAAAAGTGAAACACACACACAACACACTGATAAGAAAAGGTGGTAGAAAAACACCTAACATAAAAGGTACAAGATAACATCACAGAGTCCATGGGTGGATACAAGAACCCTGAATATCAATGGACTAAATTCAGGCATTAAAAGGCAAAGGCTAGAAGACTGACATAGAAAGCACTACCTGTCAATCTGCTACCTACAGTAGACACATCTCAAGATTATAGACAAAAATAGGCTGAGAATCAAAGGCTGGAGAAAAATATTCCAAGCAAATCTCAATAAAAATAAAGCAGGGTTGAAATCTCAATCTTGGACAAAGTGGATCTCAAGGTGCTAGCCATAAGACGAGATAAGGAAGGGCACTAGACAATGCTTAAGGGAACAGTAGACCAAGGACCAGCGAGCATATTAAATGCATACATACCCATTGAGAGACCCATGAAATTCATCCGTCAAACACTCCAAAAAAAAGAGAAAAGAAATTACAGATTTAGCAGTTATAGTAGGTGACATTAATACACCACTCTCTGAGAGAGATCACGGGTGGACTTGTAGGTATATACAGCCACTATGGAAATTGATTTGGTGATATCTAAAACAGATGGAAATTGAACTACCATATGAGCCAGCAATCACCCTATTGGGCATTGTGGCGGTCATGTACCTATGCCAAGTTCATGATTGAGATGTAAGGGTGGAGTCTGGCCTGTCATCTGGAGAGAGCCAAGGAGACCTCTGTATGGTCATGGCCTTTTTCTGGGAAATGTGGTCATTCCTTCTTGGAGACAGAGACACTGTCTCTCTTAGTTCACTTCCTTGAAGACGTTCTCCCGACAGCACTCCCTTGGAGACCCTACTGACAAGACTGACTTCCTGTGAGACATCCCTGAGGAGAAGCCATATGGAGCCACCTTAGTGCTCTGAGACAGACAAGCCCATGGATGCAACCAGACCGCTAAAGCAGGAGGAGCCCCTGGGAGACCCCTCCCAGCACTGAGATGTCTAATAACACAACTGGATCCAAAGTCATTCTACCCATCTGGTTTGTTATCATCTTGCATTTAGGGACTGGTATCAGACCATCTGGGCTTGTGGGTTTGGACTGGATTGGGTTGGAATGCTTTCTTAATATACAATTACCTTTTCTATAAAGTTCTCTCTTATGGACATATGTGTGCTTATGAATTTGTTTCTCTAGTCTACCTGTACTAATACACTATTGTATACAAAAATTCCTGGGGTGAAATCCAGGTACTATGGCAGGGGCCAGACCCAATCCAGGGATGCATATAGCAGCCAACTGAAAAAGGAAGAGAAAAGAGATAGATAGATAGATAGATAGATAGATAAAGAGATGGGTCTCAGAGGAACAGGGTACTAGTCTACCTAAGGGGTGGGTGTTGTTTAAATCTATACAGGAGAGGGACAGAGGGACCAGACTTCAGCTGGTGCATCTGAGATGTAAGGCAACACGCTGGGATGAAGCAGGGAACCAATAGAGAGGTCTGCGGGGCTGGCCCCAAACCAAAGTATGTGGCCACCCCACCCCCACCCCCTCTGCTTCCCAGAAGAATTCACTTCAGAGGAAAGCGCTGAGGCTACAGCTCAGGGAGCATGGCATGTCTTATCAGAGCACACAGGAGCAAACGAAAAGGGAAGGAGAGAGAGTGGAACACATCTTGGTCCACCATCCCCTAGGACGATATTTCTGCTCAGAGCAGTCAATGTACAGTGAGGCGCATAGGGCCGGTCAGCCCTCACAGACCCACAGCGCTACAAGGGACAACACTGGAGGCACAGTGCAGGAATTATACCTAGTCTGACCCCACCACACCAAAGCAAAATACTAAGGCTGTGAGACAGACCAGCAAGGGGAGCAAAGCAAAAACAGACCTTGGGTCCAGGGTGTGGCACACCATCGGACTCGACCGGAAAACATTTCTAAAAGTCAACAAACAGATGTGGAACTATTTATAGAATTTTCTGATTTTGCTCGTTCTGTTGTTGCTTTGCTTTCTTTTGTTGTTTTGATTTTGCTCTGCCTTCTTTTTTGTGCTTGTTAATGTCTCAGCATGTCTATCTAGATAAAGAGATGGGATAAGCAACACGGAAAAGAAAACAATGGGTCCGACAGTTCTGGGGGTACATGGGAAAGGGGAAGGTAGGGGAAAGGAAGTGGGTGTTGACAAATCCAGGGACAAGGGGACAACAAGTGATCTAAAATCAATGGCAGGGAGGGTGTAGAATGCCTGGTATTCGAACACTTTGTTTTAATAATCTGGCATTCTGTGATTCTCTGCTTCCCGACAGGATCACTGAAGACAAAATGGGTATATAAGCAAATGTGAAGAAGGCTGATGGTAACTGCTACCAAAAGATATAGCGTCTGGGGTTTTAAAGACTTGAAGATATACAAACAACCATCTAGTTGAGAAGCAACAAAGTCCACCTGCAACAAGCACACCAGCCTGTGTGATCAGGAGATGTTGATGAGATCAGCTTTCAGGCATCAAAGACCTAGAACCAAAAATCCTATCAGTGGGAATGAGGGGGATTGAGGAGTGGAGACCAAAGCCCATCTGCAGACAATTGGACATCCCCCTATGGAGGGTCACAGGAACAGTTGAACCAGGGTGCAGAATAGCACCAATGAAGCAAACAACTTTCCTCTAGTTCTTTAATCCTTCCTACTCCCAACTATCATGACCCCATTTCTACCTTACAAATCCAGCTAGACCAGAGCATGTACACTGCTACAGATAGGAGTTGGAAACACAAGGAATTCAGGACAGATAAACTCCTCAGACCAATAATGTGAGTATCAATACCAGGAGTGTAAGGGGGAATATGGGGGGAGAAAGGGGAAACTGATCACAATGATCTACCTATAACCCTCTTCAAGGGGGATGGACAACAGAAAAGTGGGTTTAGGGAGGCATCGGTAAGTGTAGGACATGAAATGATAATAATAATAATAATAATAATAATAATAATAATAATTTATAAGGGTTCATGAGGAAGGGAGGGAGGGGAGGGAGGGGAAAAATGAGGAGCTGAAACCAGGCCTCAAGTAGATAGAAAATGTTTTGAAAACAATGATGGCAATATATTTATAAATGTGCTTGACGGATGGATGGATGGATGGATGGACGGATGGATGGATGGGTAGACGGATGGATGGACGGACGGACGGATGGATGGATGGACGGACGGATGGACGGACGGATGGATGGATGGACGGATGGACGGACGGATGGACGGATGGACGGATGGATGGATGGATGGATGGATGCAAAGATAGTGATAAGAGCTGTAAGGGATCTAAATTTTTTTTCAATTAAAACTAGATAAATAGAGCAGAATAAACTATCTCCCCAATTTTAGTGTCAACTTCTATATAGTTGCCAGTATGGGCATTCTGTCTAAATTAGTGGCTCAACCAGGGGCAATTTTGCCCCCTAGGAGACCTTTGGGAATGTTTGGAGACATTTTTGATTGCCCAACTTGAGGGACATGGCTTGTTACTGATATCTACTGAGTATAGACAAGTATGCTGCTAACCCTTGTACAATGCACAGCACCACCCTACAGAGTGAAGAATGTAGTAGACCAGATTATTAGTGATGTCAAGGCTGAGCCATCACTAGAGTTAGCATCTAAAAGAGACATGAAAGCATATTCTACTATCTATACATACTACATAAACATGTATTTATTAGATATTGTATTATGTATAATAAAACTATATGTCTGTGAGGAGGTTTCAAAAAGTTCATGAAAAAATAAGAGGATTTTTCCATAAACTTCATTGGAAAGTATTCCTCAGCTGCCGCAACATGCCGTTTCTGTGATGATCACACTGGTAACTGCAGACTCTCACATCGACCAGGATGAGAGGGAAGAAAGGGGACATTGAGCATAATGGCAGGGCAGATTTCATTATGCACGAGTCTGTTGTGCTCCTCCTATCTGAGAAGAAGGATCTGACATGACAGATCACTTTTCTTTTACCAAAGCATGTTTGTCCATCAGTAACTCCGCCCCACCCCAGCAAACACACATCGGAAAGTCACATCTTTCCCAACCCTGAAAGCAACACAACCCACAATTCTTCTTGCCCCAGAGACTCTGTCAGCTTTTGTTTGAAGCAGATAAGACAAGAGAGGTGGGCATAAGACAAAGAGTGTTGCCTTGGGCCTGCATGGTGCTAGTTCCAAGAGAGGAAATTTACCATCTTAGTCACACCCATGAATTGAGAATTGAGACAAAAATCCAAGTGACAGGGACACCCATGTTTACCTCCATAAATACAGTTGGGGTACGTTTGTGCCATGGCAGTGAAGCTCTATTACATAAGGCCCTGGGCAGGAGCCTCTCTTGTCTGGGTCAAAAGACAGGGCCCCAGGAAGCACCTTGTCCTCTTATCAACCTTGAGTTCTGAGCGGGAACACTGGAGAGTGGAGAGGCTGTGAATACGAATCATTAGCAGTTTCCCAACTCTTTTGCAGAACAGCATGTTGCTTGGCTGCCAAAATAATAGGGCTGAAAGCAGCTGGCAAAACTGTTCAGGGAGGAAGTGAGTCTGTTTAGAGAAGTCAGAGGGAAAACCCTTAAGACCGTGATCTGCAATGGAACCTCACTTTCAGGTTCACTTTTGAGGGCTCTTTGCTCTTCCAGGTGGCCAGGGATTCTCTGAAGAGGGGGTACTCAGGGGATTCCACTTCTGGGGCAGAGGGACAGAAGAGATGCTGTCATTTCTCCAGAGGAATTCGCGGACAAATCATAAATTTATTCTCAGCACATGTTGAATGAAACTGGAAGTGAAAGAGAAACAGAAATGGAAAAGTCCACTTCAGCATCATTTCAGCTGTTATTTCTAAAGAGACAAACTCAAGGAGCGTGGGATAAAACAACACCAAGTACTGTGGGCAAGTATCGAGGGGAGAGTGGAAGTCAGAGGGGCTTAGGGAGGCTTTGACCTTGTCTATATTCACAAGATACAATCTATTACCTGAGCCAACCACAACCTTGACCCAGGTAGCCAGTCAGGCATCATCTTTTCATGGACAGATGAGAAAATTGACTCTGAAAGAGAGTAATTTGGTAAGTGTCTTAGCACTGCCCTAACAGAGATGCCCCAAGTGGGTAACTCTGACAAACAGGAATTTGTTTTTTCACTGTTTAGGACAGTGATTCTCAACCTTTCTTTCTTTTTTTTTTTTGGCATCACTGCTCTCCGGTGGTGGGAGTAGGAGGCCCAGCCCCACTGCTGGAATTGAACCTCCGTCCCAGTGAGCCGCAGTCCCGCGCACAACCACTACACCACGGGGGCTCAGCCGATTCTCAATCTTTCTAATGCCACACCCTTTATAATATAGTTCCTTGTGTTGTGGGGACCCCCTAGCCATACAATTATTTTTGTTGCGACTTCATAACTGTGATTTTGCTACTCTTATGAATTGGGCGACCCCTGTGAAAGAGTTGTTTGACTCCCAAAAGGGTTGCACCTACAGGTTGAAAACCACTGGTTTTGGAAGCTAGAAATCCGAATTCACTGAAGGCATTGGCACAGAAATCCTCTAGAGTGGTGATAAGACAGAATTTTGATACAAATATCTAGTTTATGCTTTATGATACCCAATGGACTTAGCCCTTAGACATATCAACTACTCATTGTACCTAGAGGAACTCCAAGATGTTACCTACCGAATCCAAGAAGAGGCCAGAGGAAAATCAGCCTCCTGACACCATCTCATTGGGACTGTGTGTCAGTCTGGGTAGACTAGAGCAACAAATCTAGAAAGAACTTTAGATAAAGAGTCATTGTATATTAGAAAACATCCCAGCCTAGTTCAGATCAAGTCCATCAGTCCGATATTAGCCCATATGTCTGGTACCAGTCTGTAAAATCCTCTTCAGACTCATGAAACACATGACATAGAATACAGGAAGATCACAGCCAGTGGGTGGAAAGTCTTGTGGATCCAGTGGTGGTGGAAGCATCTCAGCGCCAGTGTGGGTCTCTGTGTGGCTCCTCCAGCGCCCGGGCTCTGGCTCGGTCAGCATAGCTCCATATGCCTTGTCAATGGGAATGTCTCGCAGGGAGATGAAGCAGAGAGAGTGTGTGTGTGTCTGGCATTGCTTGGGTTATTGATCTCTGTCATGCCTCCAAATGAGGTCATCAAGCTGGAACCTGATTGCTGGGCTCAACTCCACCCCTTAAACTCTCACTAGTCTCAAATTATGTAACTACCACGGGTGAGAAAGCCAGCAGGCAGATTCTCCTGCCCTGTAGGGAAACAAGGACTGGATACAAACAGGAGAAGCATTTAGCACATTGTTAAACACTGGGAAGCCGTTACTTTTGGAATCACAACACAAGCATGAAGTCTCATTAGAGGATCTAATGGGAACAGAAAAGAACGACTCATGGCCAATTTCCTTTCTGCTCCTGTAATTAGTGGCATATATTTTTTAAAGCACCAAGTAGGGTGCTGACTTCTTTTCATTCACTGCTAGCGTATCTATCCATTCACTCAACAAGTGTTCACTGAGGATCATTATATGCCAGACCATAGATGGTGTAAGCAGTTAAGTACTCAACTCCTAGCCAAAAGGCCGATGGGTCAAACCCACTGAGATGTGCTGAGAAGGCAGGCATTTCCACAAGGCCTTAGTAGCCTGTGGAACAGTTCCTCTCTGTACACATGGGTTTGCTATGATTCAGAATCAACAACAACCCTATCTGCTAAGCACTGTTCTAGGTGTGGGGGACACAGCAGTGAAAAAAGTCAACAAAGACCTTGCCCCCCTGGAGTTGGCATTCTAGTGGGAGAGATAAGTGACAAATAAACCAAGAGGTAAACCACAAAGTATGTCAGATGATGGTAAACACGGAGACAATGGGGCAGGGAGTATTTCTTTGAGTATGGAGAGAAACTGCCAAGTTAAACAGGAAGATGGGGGGAGAGCTCAGGGAGAAGGCGATGTCGGAACCATCCCCTGTGCTATGAGGCCACAAGTCAGGCAGCTGTTCGAGATGGGAACACCCCCAGTATGTTCTAGGCGCAGCCAGGAGACCGTTGTGGCACCAGCAGAGAGAGCCAGGTGAAAAGATCTAGGATGAAAGCTGAGGAGGAAATGGGAGCTCAGATTATAAAAGGCCTTTTGTAATCAAATATATACTCAAAACTCCTACAGCCATTGAGTTGATTCTGACTCGGCGACTCTATAGGACAGAGTCAAACTGACCCTGTGGGTTTTCTTGACTGGAACGGAAAGCCTCAGGTTCTCCCAGAGTGATTGGTGGTTTCCAGCTGCCGGCTTTGTGGCTAGCAGCCTGTGGCGGTCATGTGCTTATGTTGATTTCATGATTGAGATGTAGGGGTGGAGTCTAGCCTGTGAATCTGGAGATAGCCATTGAGTAGCCAATGAGGCCTCCGTGTGGGCACGACTTTCTCCTGAGACTTCTGGGAAATCTCACGATATTTCCCTCATGGAGCTGAGAAGCTATCTCCCTGGTTGTTGGGAGTCAGTCTCAGAGACGATGAACTATGGACAAGACAAGATGCAGTGTCCAAGCTACTACAGGAGCCGGAGGAGAAGCCACAGGCCTTGCCCTGATGGAACCAGACCTCTGAAGCTGGAGAAGTCATGGGGAGACCCCTGTCAGTGCTGAGTTGCTTCTACCACCACTGGATGCTGTTGATGGACCCTGAACCCTGGAAATGAGGAGCCATGAGGGGACCCCTGCCAATGCCAGGACTCTGTACTCACTGACCTGTGACTTCATGAGTCGGAAGGAGACATTAAAGACTGGTATCAGGCATCTGGCCTAATATCGGACTTATGACTTTGAACTAGACTGGGTTGGGATGTTTTCTCATTCCATTCCTTTTGTATATAAACCATTTCCTTATATCCATATGTGTGTCTATGGATTTGTTTCTCTAGTCTACCTGAACTAACACACAGCCCATTGCCACTATGTTACCTGGCCTCCTCCTGAGGACGTCTGTTGGGGGCTGGTGGCCGCCAAGGCCAGGATTATGAACGTAACCAAACTTAGCAGTTTCCTGATTGCATCAGCCGCCCTGAGACCCCTGGCGGCTGCAATTCCCTGATAGCCTGAAGTAACGGACCTTTACTGCCATTAGGTGTTACATCGAATGTTCATTGGTTTAAAAGCACACCATATTTGGAATGGAATGTATGCCTTCTACTCCCTCTCATGCTCAGAGATATATGCTGCTGGCTGACCCTTGAACAAACGAGCTTGATCAGCACTTGTCTTGCTCCACGTCTCTGTGTCTTTTCTTCATCCGGGTTTGTCGCTCCCTAAGGTCCCCACGTGAAGGTCTCGCTGGATGAGACCCCCACAGACGTCATATATTAATGAGAAGATGGTACAAATAAGGTAGGAGGAATGATAGACCTGCCTTGTCTTCCACCAGGATGGTGCTGAACAGTGTTGAGAATAAAAGGGAGCCCAGGGTGAGGTTAAGGAGACAAGTTGGGAGGCTCTGCGAAAAACAGTCCAGGAGGAAGATGATGGTGACCTGGCCCAGGGTGGCAGCAGTGGAGTAGTAGTAAGAAGGGGCTGGATGCCAGATGTATTTTGAAGGTGCACATGTGGACACTTTCCCAACTCACTGAAAGATTGCAGCACATCTATGGGAATGCTGTCCCACATAAAACAACCGTTCTTTGATGGATCAAGCACCCCAAGGAAGCCGTTGAGAGAAGATCTTAAAGACGAGTTGAGAGAGGGAACCAAGGGGGAAGCTTATATGGAAGTCCAAAAACTTGTGGAAGAGGATCTTAGTTGCCACTGGTTCAATCTCACATAATTCAGCACTTTCGGTTTGGGTTTTCTTGCACTTTCAATTTTAAGCAAACATCTTTGCTTCAGCAGGTTTTTTGCTGGTCAAGTTTTGTGAGTGTCAAGAGCATTACAAGAAGATCAGCTAGCTCAAAGAGCAGATCTTCCCATCGGTCTTGTAAACAAGACAATTTTATGGAACGAACTGTGACAGGGAATGAGCCTTGATATATCAGTATGCTCCAGAGACCAGTGGCTAATCAAGGCAGCAGCTTCTGAGGGGATCTTCTGAAGTGGTTAAATTCAAAGCAGAGAGATCATCTCAGAAGATCTGAGCCAACTGTGTCTTGTTTTTTAATTCCAAAGGGATAATCTTGATAGAGTTTCTCACAAAAATGGCTTACTATGAAAAAAAAGAACACTGACAAATTCATTGATAAGAAAAAGGCCATGATTCCATGATGTTCACCTCCCCACACGATCACTGAAGACAAATGTGTGCATAAGCAAAAGTGGTGAAGAAAGCTGGTGGTGCCCGGTTATCAAAAGATATAGCATCTGGGGTCTTAAAGGCTTAAAAGGAAACAAGCAGCCATCTAGCTCAGAAGCAGCACAACCTACAAAAAAGAAGCACACCAGCCTGTGTGACCACAAGGTGTTGAAGGGATCAGGTATCAAGCATCAAAGAGCTAAAAATCATATCATTGCAAATGAGGGGGAGTACAGATTGGAGACTCCTGGTTTCCTCCTAACTCACAGACTGATTGTTGTTGTTGTTGTTGTTGTTGTTGTTGTTATTGGTTTTCTTTTTAAAATATCATGTTCAAATTCCCAGGGTTCCATTCAATTCTGTGGTCTCTTTCCCTCTCAAAAGATTTTCTTGGTGTTTCAGTATGTGCTGCTTGCTGCCTATGGGAAGTCTCTGCTTGTCTTGCACTAGGGAAGACTCTGCTGTCTTCGTCCTTGACCTTGGACCTGGCAGTCCAAGTTGAAGGACTCCCCAGTATATTAACTATTCCAGGGAAGTGAGTTGAACTGAACGCTTTGTACTGCCGTGTGGACTAATTAGCTGCATTATTCCTTTTTTGCTATACAAACCTATATAGACATACAAAATCATACGTGCCCTGGTTTCTCTAATGAACCCTGCCTAACATACATGTGTACATGGAAGAGCACAGGTTTCTTCCAGCAAGTGTGAGAAAGATGGAAACAGTGTCTCCAGAAGTGTATAGATGTAGGTGGAAGATACATCAAGAACAATAGCTTACCCTTTTGATTTTTTGTTTAACAAAGGCATCTATGATTTTCTCACACTATTTTTTTACTCACGCTCACATAATATATAAGTACAACAGAGCTAAATCCTGCCTGGCCCAGCAGCATCCTGGTGATCACTGGGATTCTTGATTTCATCAGTGGGTTCTGCTGTGTCAATCCATCTTACTGAAGCTTTCTCTTGCTGTAGTTGGCCCTCACATTATCAAACCTTATGTTCTCTTGCAGCGACTAATCCCTCCCAAAGAGATAACTGAAGAAAATCAGACAGTGTTTGTTGTGATCCATGAGATCGTCATTGACTAATTTTCATAAATAGATTGCCAGGTCTCTCTTCCTGCTGACTTGGAAGTGCTGATGAAACCTGTCCATTCTGGGCAAGCCTGCTGGGTATTTGAAATGCCAGTGTCGCAGCTTATAACCTCAAAGCCACATGCAAACCACCACAACATGATACACTGACATAGAGGAGGTCTATCTACCCATCTACATATATATACATATTTAATCTTTCTGTCTGTCTACTATCTATACCAATCTATCTGAATTTCAAGGGAGGTTCATGTTGGAAGTATAAATTTAGACATCATAGCACATACTGAAACACCAAGAAAATCTTTTGAGAGGGAAAGAGACCACAGAATTGAATGGAACCCTGGGAATTTGAACATGATATTTTAAAAAGAAAACCAGTAACAACAACAACAAGAACAACAACAGCAATCAGTCTGTGAGTTAGGAAGAAACCAGGAGAGTGTAGACTATGAAGTCATTAGGGATGAAACCATTTTAGGAGCCAAGTTGCACCAAAGGACATGGAGAGGTTGAGCAAGATAAAGACAGAGAATTGACCTGGGGACTTGCTGATGTGGAAGTCAACGGTGACCTTGAGAAGGGCAATTTCAGTGGAAGGAGGATAGGGATTGAAGAGAACACAGGGATTCTTGCTAGTGCATATAGATAACGCTTTCGAGAAGCTGTGCTGCAAGAGGGGTCGTGATAACTGGGAGGATAGCTGAATGGGGCTGTCAGTCAAGAGGCTTTGCTTCCAGTGTGAAAGATATTAGAGCATGTTTATGTGCAAACTGATGGAGTGATCCAATAGTAAAGGACAACTTGTGATGCAAAACAGGGGAGGAAGTTGCTAGAGAAATGTCTTAAATAGGTAAAAGATGAGTCTTAGAGCACAAGTGTCCACGTTGTCTTTAGAGCAGAATAGAAACAAGTCATCTGCAACAACAAGAGTGTATATATATATATATATATGTATATATATATATATGCATGTGTTCAGGCGGAGAGGCAGATACGATGGTGAGAAATCGCACAAGCGCTCTTCTTTTTTCTTTACTTGTTTTAATGCAACAGGAAAGCGAGGCCTCGGGCCGCAAGTGAGGAGACTGGGAGAGGTGTGCGTGTTCTAACAGACCGCTGTGAGGTTTAAACGAGATGACAGATATAGGAGATACCCTTGCTTATAAATGTTACTGCCTTCCACTCGAACTGAAGTGAACTTCTCTACTGCCTTTGGGATGGCTGTTCATAGTACTTCCTTAAAATTATGTGCAGATAGTTATTATGATGATCGTACCCTATATTCAGTACAAACATGGAAAGGCATATAAGTTTCAAGTAAAAAAAAATCACTCCTTTTCCCAAAGAAAACAGTGATTCAAATTTTGATGTGTGTCCTTCTAGACTTTTTCTCCCTATGAATAGACAAAGACTTCCCTGCTTTTTCAGTTAACCTTATGCATATCTATTTATCCATGTCCTTAGTACCTGAAAAGATGGCTTTGAATCAGGGCATGTGAATGTTCCACCGTTTATTTTAAATGTCCCTGTGTTGGGTATTTAAGTTAATACCAATTTTTCACACTTATAAGTAGTGCTGCAATGATCAGCCTTGGCAGAGAAACCCTTTTGCTCTGCTGAACCCTTTAGAATGCATTCTTAGCCAGGGAGTTCTTGGACTCAAGGGTCAGAACCTTTTGAAGGCTTTTGATACAGACTGCCAAACGGTAGCCAGCCCCGGTCCACCGATGTACAGCGCTCCAACCTTGCAGGAGAGTGCCCTGGCCCAGTTGGGGTTGAGTTATGGTTTTAATTAGTATTTCCTTGAAGTTAAACATCTCTTCAAATGTTTGGTGTCTTTGCATTTCTGTGGAATGCCCTTGTGCTGGGAATTGGGCTCTAGGAAAAGCCTTTTGATGGAAATATTTTTTATCTTTTTTTGTTGTTTTTTCTTTTCTTTTGGAAATATTTTTGCAGTGGGGGAACTTGTATGGATTGGAGCCTTTTGATGATGTTCTGGGATGAGAAGTCCTGGTCCAGGCAGCCAGGGCTGGGTAGACCTTGCCCTGTGCGACTCTCACTCATTTCCCAGCTGTGGGTGGGTACCTCCAGCCCTCCCCGCCCCTAGATGGCACCTACATATCAGGAGTGACTTTAGCTCCTTCTGTAGGCTTCAGTTCAAGCCCTATAGATCCAAAGTCCCTTTTAATATTCCCCAGCGAGAATCTCATGACATTCCTTCCCTGACAGCCAGCAGCCAGCATGGAGCAGAGACACCATCTACAATGCCGTCAGTGCCACGCCTGTTGCTGCCCTCCACACATAGCATTGGGGACTCTGGTTGCTTTAAAACTAAACATTCATCCTCACCTAGGTACTGAAGCCACTACAGCTTTAGAACTGGTTTCCAAACCAGTGTCTCCGCCAAATACCTTTGGCATTCAACTCATTTGATTTGATTGAGGGTCCTGCTTGCCCCTTTACACCCAGAGCATCAGAGCTCTATGGGAAAGAAGCTGTAGCCCCCAACTTATTCTGACAATTTTTCTAGCAGATAGAAAATCTCGCTTTTAAGCAACCTATTTTATGGGAATGTCTTCACTTTGTCTCTCCTGCTTTCCTCATACACACACACACACACACCATCACCACCCCCTTCTACTCCTTCATCCACATCACATTACACAATGCACTGCCCTGCACACACACACACACACGCATACATACTAGTGCATACACACACCATGCTGTACACATGCCCTCTCATACAGAGCGCACACAGTCAGGCCTTGTTGAACATGGACACCCACATACCACTAAAGCTCACACACCACACATACATTTGACCTGCACACCATACACATAGGCATAGATCACTGGGAAGCACACATCACCACCATAATAAACATACCATACACTTAGGCATAGATCCCTGAGAAGCACATAACACCACCACAATAAACACACCATACACATAGGCATAGATCACTGGGAAGCACACATCACCACCACAATAGACACCAACTACATTCACAGCCACCCTCTTCTCCCCCCACATGTAGTGGCAGTGCTAAGGGAATGAAGGAAGTGCAGACCTTACTGAGTGGCACTGTTGGGAGGGGGACATGGATGGTGTGTGTGTGTGTGTGTGTGTGTGTGTGTGTGTGTGTGTGTGTGACATGCAAATGATCTTCTATAAAGATTTTGTGTAGTGTCTTAGCAGGAATCCATTACTTTTTTATAAATATAATCCCGTCATTAGCTATAGCAACAAAACCCTTTCCATAGCCCAGCGTCCATATATCAGTGTACTTGCTGTTGATGTGAGATAGCATCCAGTCCCTCATGGCCTGTAGCAGCCTCATCCACAACAGGAAGAGACTCTGCACCATCCTCACAATAGTCCCATGCTTTGCAGCCACAGGGCCAATCCCCATGAGGCCTTCCTCTTTCTCACCGCCCACTTCTTCACCAAACATGATGTCTTCTCCGGGGGCTGGTCTCCCTGGACAACATGTCCAAAGTACGTAAGATGAAGTCTTGCTACCCTTGCTTCTTAGGAATACTCTGGCCGCACTTATTCTAAGGAGGACTGATTGGTCCTTTGGGCAGTACCTTCAATATTCTTCTCCAGCCCCACAACTCAGAGGCATCGATTCTTCTTTGGCCTTCCTTATTCAATGTCCAACTTTGACACGCTTCTGAGGTCGTGGGAAACACTCTGGCTTGGGGCAGGGGCACCTTAGCCCTCAAAGCCACACTCTAGCTTTTCAGTTCCCTACAGAGGTCTTATGCAGCTAAGGCAACTAACTGGTCTTTCAGTCTCTTCCCTGCTGCTTCCACAAGCATTGACTGTGGCCCCAACCAAGACTAAATCCTTGACAGCTACAACTTTTTCTCCGTAGCTGCAAAATTAAATCTCTCTGTGAATTTACTGTTTAAATCTTCCCCTGCACGGTGGTCTGAGCTGTCACCGTCACGCAATCACAGCGAGGCTTGCAAACATGAGCCTTTGTCTGCCCTTGGTACAAGCCTATGCTGCTGCTTGTGCCGGCGGCTGGTGTTTTCATCATCACCGGTTCTGTGAAGTAAATAGTAATTGTGAACCCCTGATAAGATTCTTGAAAATGAAGTAGTAATTAAAGAGAAAGAGAGAGAAAGAGATCAAATCAGTTCCACTGAGCTGCGGATAATGCTGTAATTCAATGCAGAAAGATCGTACCAAACAGTCTTGGTGTTAGTCGTCCAGCGATATTAGTTAAGCAATTTACGGCTATATTCATCACATATTCGTCTCTGATTCACGCTGACAATAAACACTACTGAGAATTCTGTCTGATCTGGTACAAGAGGCGTTCCATGGGGTGGGGGTGGGGGTGACATCATGAGTTATCGAGCCGAGTGACACCCACCTTGCTGACGCCACTGCCCGTGTGCCCCTCTCTTCTCTCTCCCCATTCCCCTGCTCTACCCTCCCGCCCTGGAGCTTTGAGAAGCAGCTGTGCTTCTCGGGGGATGAAAGAAGTGTTTGCTACACTGACTCCATCTCCTGTCACAACAGGCACCAAAGGTGCACCAGGCAGCTTACTTCCTGCTCGTCAGGAGGGTAGCAATGGTGCCGGACGTGCTCCGGCTAGGGGTCTGGGCTGAAGCAGAGGATTAGTTAAAAATAAGTGAGTCGGCTGTGAGGCAATAACTTCAGTCCAGAGCAGGCCTTGGACTGAGAGACCTTCCCTCCACTAGCTCATGGAAAGAGCAGGCCCAATCTGGAGCAAATCGCATCTGGACAGCTGGTCAGGGATAGACAATAAGACCCTTGATGCATTGAGGCGACTCATTTTCCTCCACTTTTCTCATTGAAGGCTGAAGAAATTGAAAAGAAAAATCCAGAGGTATAAAGAAACCACAGCCATATAGCTCTGCTAATTAGAAAGAGCAAATCTAATCAACTCTGATGATCAGCTTTACGGATTATCTGTGGGTAAGCGTTTTATGCCAGAGAGCTTCGCCCCTTCCCCTGTCCCTCTCCTCCCAACTTCCTCCCTCCTCCCTTCAGAGACTCTCCCTCTCCCACCTCCATAGAGCCTTTTCAGAGACCTTGGGCTATTTTTAATACCTGCCCTGGAAAAACACTGTTTGGAAAGGAGACCTGCTACAAAGGATCCCAGTTAGGCAATCTGGAATGATTTCCTGAGTGCCTGTGCCCGGGATGATCCAGGCCATTGCTGTGCTTTCCATCCTTTTACACGCTTGAAAATCATTCCCTCTTGCCCGCAGCCACCAAGCCACTTACACCGAGGCAATTATTCCAGCCCTTGATAGAAGTCCAGGGGTACGAGAGGGGGAGAGCACAGGGGTTAAAACCATGGGCTCTGGCTTCAAATGCTTGAATCTTGGCTACACACCCTCAGCTGAAGGCCTCCTGCGCGTGAAACAGATCATGAGTGCAGGATCCACTCCGGGAAGGGGGTGGCGGAGGTGCTACACGGCGGTGGCTGGCACCAGGGCCAGTGCTATTCTTCCGCATGCATCCCGGGTCCTGCTACCGGGATGCCTCACAGACGGATGCTCAGAGCTCTCTCTACCTGCTCTGAGGGCACCTTGTCATAGGCACAAGAAAGGAAGATAGCAACAGCAGATTTTCAAAAGATGTTTTCCCGTAATAAAGCGAGCAGCAGTTTGAACCAGTTTGATTCTACCTGTTAGCAGCATCAGCCTCGTGGGACAAACTCTGTGAGTGTCCAAGTGGGACCCATGTTCCTATCCTTCCTCTATTTCCTGCCACCAAACTCTTTGTCTGTTTCCGTTTCTGCAGTTTATTCCCACATAGAACGAGGTCTCTCTTCTCCTTCATACATAAATTGCAAAGTCGTTATTACACTCTTAATACCTGTGACTGCCAGTCAATATCACCAGGAGTAGTAAATTATCCCTATGTGTTTAGCTAAATGAGCCGGTGATGTTCTGATTTGCAAAGGTCAGATTTAGCAGAGCAATAAAACTTGGAGTCCTAAGAAGGACACCTTCCATTTCCACAGTGCAATTATTTTTCAAGTACACAGGGTCCCAGCAGCCTGCTCGTTGACCTCCCTTGGCCCTGAAAGCCCGGTGCTGGCTTTTTATTCTATTTGGAACTCCGCATGTTGGGGTCACACAGGCCTTAGGAAATCTCCACACAGTGCAGCTCCAGCTACAGCAACAGCTGCCCCAGGCGCAGCCAGACCTGGTGGGGAGCGGTGTTTCTGCAGACAAGTACTCTTGACCCTGAAGAGGCGGTGTCTTTATTATGGCCATTTATTATTTACAAAGCACTGCAGGTGGACACGGCACTTTATGAGACACAAAAGAAGAGGTTCCTGACCTGTGGACAGAGAGGTTTTATCCAGTCTGTATTTCATCTGTCTGAGCTGAGCTGGGGGGACTCAAGGGAAGCTAGGCTAGGAGCAGAGAAGGCAATCGGGACCTCACGATTGCCTTCAGGAAGGCTCCCTAGCAAAGAATTGTCAGTGGGTAAAGTCAGGGCAGAGGCGGGCAACCTGAAGTACCACACTCGGCTCCAGAGGTAGCTGTCACAGCGCCCTCAAAAAACCCAAACTCCCAAACCGAACTCACTGCCATCAAGTCTGTTCTGACCCCGGGCAAGCCTAGAGAGGAAGGTGGATTTTTCAAGACTGGAGCCCTTTACAGGAAGAGACTTCTGCTCCGGTGCCTGGGAGGAAGTTGCCCTGGTGGCGGAGTGGCTACTCATGGGCCCTTACCTGCACACGGGTGGCACCCGCTGCTCTGCAGGAGAAAGAGGAAGCTTTGTACTTCTGGGAAGGGTTATAGGCTCGGGATCCTACAGGGGTGTTCTTGTCCCTCTAGGGTCATGAGGAATCGGAATCAACTTGTGGCCATGAGTTTGGTTTTATTTTTACAGTCTTGGAAGAGTGGGGGAGGGTCCAGGAGAAACATTAAGATGAGAGAGACTCAGGTCAGCCCGAGGTTCCGATGTCAGCATGCACCTCCTTCCTCCAACTCCTCCGAAGTTATCTCGTTCAGATTGGCTTGGCTTTTTAGGGGAGTAGCCACAACAGGGAGGAACATTAGTCAGCGTTCAAAAACAATGTTATTGTCGTTTCACATTCACTGTGCGGATTTTCTCCTCTTCCTTTGAGGAGGGTCAGTATCAGGATGGTTGGACCCCGCATCTTCAGTCGCTGGCCAGTTGTCACACACTGGGTGGCTAAGCACAAGGTTAGCAGTTCAGAACCACTCTCAGCTCATTGGAAGAAAGAGGACGCTTCCTACTCCTGGAAAGAGTCTCAGAAACTCACAGGGGCAGTTCTTCTCTGTCCCTTAGGACCGCTGTGAGTCCGTGTCGACTTAATGGCAGTGAGTTTGTTTCCCTTTGATCTTCAGTCAGGGAAAGCGGTGTTTCAATGGTAGAATTCTTGTCTTTCATGAGGGGCACTCAGGTTTGACCACCAGCCAATGGGCTTTGGGTGCAGCCAGTCCCCACCTGTCGGGGAAGCTAGGATGCTGAACAAGTTTCAGCAGAGCTTCCCGACGCAGATGGACTAGGAAGAAAATCAGCCAGTGGAAGCTGGCTGGGTCACCATGATCTGATCTGCAACACATCACGGTATGACTGATGCAAGACCGGGCAGCCTCTCACTGCACCAGGCACGGGCTCTCCAAGTTCATTGGCTGACTTGATGACATACAACAGCAATAACAACAGCACAAGAACAACAGTCTTCAACCGGGCCCTTCCTCTTGGTCAATTACTTGTCTGCCTGTATCTGTCTTGGATAGGTCAGTCCTACTAGTCCCCCCAGTCCCTTGTGCTCTACCACCATCACTGGCCTGCATTCATCCACTAGCCCCTTGCCAGGCACCCACTGAGATGTTCCCAGGGATTGTGCCTTGCCTCTGAGAAGCCAGAGAGCCACAGCTGAATGGAAGCAGAAATATGAAAAGGCAGGGAGGCTGGAACCCCTCACTTTTTGGGAAGTCAGAGGACAGAAGGTTTGGTGATGTGGGCACCAACTCCTTTGGGGCTTTCCGTCATTAATTTGAAAGCGTTCATATGCTTCCACCCCCTGGGACAAGGGCTCAGAATTTCAGCCTTGCCCCCAGCTCTGGAAAAAAACTGATCACACCCTTGGCATGGGATTCTTCCTGCTCAGAGCTCAGGGCTTAGTCCAATACCAGACAAGTTTTGCAGCCAGAAACAGATATAAATTTGGCCGAGTAGCTGTAGTGAAAGTAAAATAGATTCTGTAATGTACCAAATATGCACCAGATGGCTCTGCTTCCTACCAGCTGGTAAGGCAGGTTAACAAAGCTTATTGCCCTCCGTCATCTCCATCGCCATCACCATCACCATCACCATCATCATCATCATCATGACCAAATTTGATTAAAAGCCCTCTGTTCTGGTACATGGTATTCTTCAGGGCCCTCCGATTCTAGGTGTTCACCTAAAAACATCTCCTCCCTCCCTCCTTTGCTCCTTCCCTCTTTCCTTCCTCAGCCTCCACATGTGATGAGGTTGTGGTCTGGATTATTGCTTTCCCCCCCCATTCCCCTCTTTCCCTGCATATCCCAGTAGCACTCTCGCCCTGTTTCATCTTCATACCCCTTCCCACACCCCAAAAGGGTCCCACAAAGCCAGAACCTCACACCCCATCCAATTTCCATCCTCTTCCTGCTGATATCCAGGGTGTGTGTGTGTGGGGTGGGGGGGGTGAGAGGTGGGAGGGGGGGCGGAGGAAGGGTGTTCAGGGACTCCGTCTGGGTATTCTAATGCCACAACATCCCCTGGAGATGCTGCCTTCAGTCTTCTTCTGTTCACTGCTTGGTGCCCTCTCTCCTGACATAAGCTACCATCTAAATGCTACTGATTTCCAAGTCTATATTGAATCTTATTGAACAACCAATAAGATTATTTTGGGGTTCCCATGGACCCAATCCAATTGGAAAGCATTCCTCAGATCCAACAATCTCTTCATTCCCGCAGTCTTAAACCAGGTTAGCATCATTCTCATTCAGTCTTCTGAGGCCGTCTCTGATCTTGTTTTCCACCCTCCTTGTCTTTTCTATTCAAATCCACCTTCTATGTTGCATCAGGCTATTTCTTAGAAACAAAGGGACTGAAGCATGCTGGTCCTCACCTACTTCCAACTCTCCTTTGTTTTGCTCAGAATCAAGTCCACCCTCCCTGGATCGCCATACAAGGCTTTGTTTCTATGATTGGGTCACATTCTCAGCTCATCCCACTCCATCACCTCCGCCCTTGGCCCCTCTCAACAGACCCACCGACCCTGTGCCACTTCCATGCCTTTTCACATGCTGCTTCTCTGCACACGGTGCTCCTCTCCCTCCACAATCCCCCACCCCCTTCTTGCTCATACGTTGTGACTCAGCTTCCTTGGAATAACAATGCCACGGGGATGTTTTCATTGTCCTGAGACATCGGGTTTCGTTTCTGGGTTCCCACACTTTTGTTTAGGAAGATTGTCAAGTACTCACCCCATTTTATTCTCCGCACCCACATGTGTTGTTTTCACCACAGGATGGACATTTTCCAAAAACTTTTCTGGTCTCCCAGGACCTTTCTCAGCTTCTCAAAGTATGGGGAATTCCCTCTTTTACACAAACCCGCTTCCCACCCTGGGAGGCATAGACTCACTTTTCCAGCTTCCCTTGCTCCTTCATATGTGGCCTGGACCCTGTACTCACAGCAGACACGTGCACGCCTGGCACGCGTGCATATCAGGAGGCGGTGATAGGAAGCCCTCAGACCTGTGAGGCATGCATGGTGGAGGAGGTGACTTGTATGGACCTTAGGCTCAGGGACGGTGGTGAAAAAACCTTCCGATGACAACACCAAAGGACCTGGCTGGACCGGCAGTTTCGCCAGATGGAGTGGTGGGTCTGGCCCAAGCAGTAGGCTCAGGGATGCCTCCTCTACAATGTCCTTGCGGGGTGTTACTTGCAGCCGCTTGGCTTCCCAGAGATTGAGGGAGGGAGCTGAGAGTCTCTATATAAATTCGTTTTCTCTGAATTAAGGTTCTCTGAGTTGGTCTTTAATTTTTGTAACCAGTCACTTTGAAGAAAAAATCCCCACAGACCTCCAAGTGTGGAGACCACCATTTGCTTATTTCTTTATCCCCAGGGCAGGGCCTGCCTTGGAGTAATGTCGCCCTCTGCTGTCTGGGTTCTCTTTGAGGAGGATGGCTCCCTGCAGTGCATGATGGGAACAGCTACAAGTCTGGAGTGTAATAGTAGAACCTAATGCTAATGTTACCTGCCTCAGAAACAGGGTCCTGTGATCCATGTATTTTTTTTTATATCTAAATCATTTTACTGGATGCTCTTAATGCTCATCTAACAATCCACCGACCATCTACTTAAAAGAGCACAGGGCCGTGCAAAGGAGGATGCGGGACAGCCAATAAAGTTCCTTTGATTTTCAGGGAGAGGGTCCTTTCTACTCAGCTTTCCTGTAGAGCTCTGAGGCTTGGAATTCATTCCACTTCTCTAAGAGGCCCCAGTGCTTCTGTCTTCTGCATTTTGTTTCTCACCGGCATAGACTCATGGCAGGATTGAACTAATTTCACAGCCCACCATGCAAAGCCGTTTAGCGGAGACACAGGGCGCCACCCCTGAGCCACCTTCCTGGGAGGCGATTTCCTTTTGGGATACTATTCTAAGGTTAGCAGCTGCACGGGATGCTGGGAGCCTCTGATTTCCTGAAGCACTGGGGAGTGTCTCACGTTATTTCCTTGAGGACAAGATGGGAAATGCAGGCTGCATGAGAATGCATCGGCTGGAGGGGAGTGGTGAGAGGGCAGGTATCTGCCCTTCTCTCCTCTCTCCCATGGGCTGCGCCTCGCCTCGTTCCACCCACACTGACTGGTTAGGTAGGAGTCCCTGGCTACAAGCCAAAAGGTTGGCAGCTGGAACCCCACCCAGCAGTGCCTCAGAAGAAACGAGAGGTGACCTGCTTCTGGAAAGCCCCCTGGGACGGCCCAGCTCTGCCACACGTGTGGGGCGCCTCGGGTCAGAATGGACATGATGGGAGGGCGCTTGGGTTTCAGCCCCCTCCTCTCTCGGTTCTTATCTACCTCTGGAGAAAATTTCCAGAGGAGGCACAGCACTCAGAGCAGAGGCCGAGAAAAGGTTCAAGTAGACCAAGTGAGTTCTTAAAAGGGCACGTCCCTATGCAACACTGAAGGACCTCCTTGGGGTGGAAATGCAAGTGTTTGTCCCGCTAATGGCGGGCCTTCCAGCACCAGCTGGATTCCGGTAGTATAACTCCCCTTTACAGGTGGGTGACCGTGTGCTTCAGAGTTCACCCCATGTGCCTCTTCCCAAGTCCTGTACACAGGGTCCACCCAACCATGTGGGGTGGGGTGAGTCTCCTGCCGCCCTCCACCCACACCCGTTTATCAGCTGCTTCTCCTCTTGAAGACCACTGCCTTCCCTTGTGCTAGGAGGCTGTTGATAAAGGAACTACGCCTTCACCCACCCACTGGGTGCTAGAAACCCCTTCCTTTGTTTTCGGTTTCCCCCCTGTCCAACTGTCTACCTTGTCTAGGTTTGACTTTATATAGTGAGGTGCACCTGTGTACCTACCGTCTCTCCACAGGCATGCAAGGGACACATGTGTCAGTCCTGTAAGCCTCTCCTTCCCCTATCTCTGGACTCTTTGGACCCTTCCCAGTGGGAATGCAAAGGAACAGAGCGATGGGGAATTCACAGATGGAAGATGTAAGAGCCACCCTCCATCTGGGGCCCTGCCTGACTGCAGTAGGCAGTTCCTTGTCAAAGTGGGATCTTTGTGGACCCTTAACAAACATACAAACAAGCAGTCCCTTCCCCCCCAAAATGGGTTTGAGTTCTTTCTAACTCCTAGTGACCCTACAGGACACAGTAGGTCTACGTTGTAGTGTTTTCAAGGCTGTAAATCTCATGGAAACAACCATCAACATCTTTCTCCCTCCAAGGAATGGCTGATCCGTTCCAAAGACCGACCTCTCAGACAGCAGCTGAATATTAACCACCGCACCACCAAGGGTTCCTTATGCACTGCAGTGTCGGAGGGAAATAAACCGGCACATCTGCTATGCCTCTGCACCATCATTGGGTCTGTTATCACCGACTGTCTTGTTAGCTGCTTTAGAAACCGCCGCCCCGGCATGACAACTCCCATTCATTTCAAAGTGAAATGCACCAAGATCTAGAGTTAGAAACCCCCCCGCGGAGGGAGATGCTGCCTAGTCCTAGGCCAGCACCTTGGTTGGTCATCCGTGGGGTCCCTTCATGGCCTGATTTTCCCAGAACTTCCTTCCGGGTTCATGTTTATCCTGAAGCCCCACTGAAACCCGCTTAGCACCACAAGCGGCTGCCATGGCCAATCCCGACTTCCAGCGAGCACACGTGTTAAGGAATAGACCTGCTTCATGGCCTTTTCTCGGCTGTAATCTTTACTGAAGCCCGTCTTGGGTCTTCCTTCTGTGGCCTTGTTCAAACCATCAACCTTTAGGTTCAAACATCAAGCAGCTGCCTGCAAACCCTTCAGCCACCCACTCCCACCCCCCTCATTAGGCGGCACAGCAGCATGCAGACCTCCCCTGACTGCCTGGCTCGAGAAGTGTGTTGGTTTGGAAATGAATTCGGGTCTTCCGTGTGAACATGGAGAATCCTGCCACCGACCATCCAGGCCTCTGCTACCCTGGACTAGAGGACTAGCTCGCTTCCCAGCAGGTAAGAGAACAGTTGCTCTGGAGTCCACATTGATTTGAAAGGAGGATGCCCGAGGCAGGCCACAGGGCTCTGTCTTTGATGCTGCCTCGAGCTATTTCAAGCCAGAACTCAGCTGGCGCTGTGGAAGCTGCCCTTGCGCGATTTAAAGATGACACAAGGTCGAGAGGGGTAGCAGGGCAGATGCAAGCTACCGCTAGCCGGGCACAGCTTGTTCTAAGCACTTCAGGCCATCCAGCCTGTGGGCTCCACCTTCAAGCTTAGAGTCACCCCACCAGGGAGGCATAGCCCTTCCCCAACTCAGGTGGGGAAGCAGAATCCGCGACAGACAGAAGCAACATTCACAGCTCCCGGTCAGCAAGTCTATTTGCACTCACGGTGACCCTATAAGCTGGAGGAGAGCCGCCCCTGTAGGTTTCTAAGACAATAAAGCTTTAGGGAGTAGCAAACCTCCTCTTTTCCCTCAAATTAAGGATGGGGCTGTGAGTGACAGCCCTGTGGTTGGACCCCGGAGTGTGTGGTCCTGCACACTCTGACTAGGGTGACCCTGGGTCCCCAGTTTGTTTAAATCGTCCTGGTGATGCCTCGGTGCCATGATGAATGGTACCAACGTTCTCAAAAGGGCACTGGTTCATATGGAAATTTCTGTGGTTACTTGAAGGCTTTGCCTCCTCTGACACCAGCAAGATGAAATGTAAGAAAAATCAGGCCTGGGCCACAGACTTCCAGTGCGCATGCATGGGGAATTCAATGGAGCACTTTCGCTTTCTTTAAGATTTCATTGAGCCAACAGGGCGAGAAGGCAGTGGTGAAGAGACCTATGCCATCAGCAAGAGGGGTGCTGGGTTCAGAGCAAGATGCCGGATATTCCACTGGATGTGGTGCCAGGCAGGCCATCTGCAGGCTCTTGAGCTCCCCTCTGAGGGACAGCGGCCCATTGGCACACACTTGGGGTTGAGGTGCTAATGCAGCACAAGGAAATTAAGTCATATGAGAACTGGGTGAGGGCAGAAAGGATGCTCTGCCCAGAAGCAGGCAGACTTTAGGGACGTGTGGGCTGTCCTCAAATATCCCAATGGCTGCCTGGTGAGGGAGGAGCCAAGCTGATGCCAGGGACTCCAGATGGCAGATCCAGGACTAGGTGGAATGACAAGGAAGCTGATTCCAGCTCAATTTCAGGGAGAACTTTCTAACAATCTGAGTTGTCTGACCAGATGCTCGCCTTGACAAGGAGGGAGCAGCCAGTCTCGGGGTGTGTTCCAGCCAAGGCAGGCTAGACCCCAGGGAGACTTGCCACAGTGATGCAGTCCACCTGGGGGTGAAGTTGAATGGGAAATCATCTACAGTTCTTTCTCAAGTGCCATCATTCCAGCAACGGGAATAGACAGACCCAGATTGCAGACTCCAGGCGCGGCACAGAATCGATCCTGCGTGTGAGCAGAAGCACGGGCCACAGCCAGGATTTTCCCAGCAGGCAGGCTGGCTGTGCCCTGGATCTGTGATGTGAGGACCCCAGCCTGCCCACCCAGCTCTGAGTTACAAAGGTCTTGGAAGGCAGGTGGGCGTCTGGAAGGAGCTGGGTAGGGGTAACTGGGGGTAGGACCCTCAGTTAGAGGTTGTGCCTCAACTCAGCAGCCAGCCAACATGTTCTTGGGTTTTCAGGGAGCAGGAGCTGAATGAGAGCGCTCTGTCTGATGGGTCTGTGTATAGAAAGGTCCCAGGTGAGAGAGAGTTGGGTGCTTTCTGGGTCTGCACCATGCCCACCCTGACAGGGCGTCGGGTGCTTTCGTTGTTCGGTGTCCCTGAGTTGGTCTGACTCAAGAGAACGACAGGCTGCCGGGCCCTGTGCCATCTGCACCATCGTTGTATCTCATAGGCATATTAGGCCTTGGGTTTCATAGCCAAGAGCAAAGACACTTCTTCAAATACCTACAACCCAGTTCAAGGCAATTTGGGTAAGGCCATACTTAAAATGAGAACGTTTCTTGGTTGCACATAATAAAACGGAACAAAAAACTTGAAGTTGGCTTAAATACAAGGCTAGGTAAATCTGCCAGCTGTTCTAGGGAAGGAAGAGGAGGCTTTTTGCTTAGATTAAATGAGTGTCTGAACGCCCCCCTTCCCCAAGTGCATTCTACTCTGTCCTACCCGGTTGCTACGCATGGGAACCGAGTCAACGGCAGTACAATTTGGTGTGTACAAACCCACACTATCAGGTGTGCCTATCCGAGAAACTGACAGGCGGGTGGGGGAGGTCTTTCTTGGCCATCTTTCATAAAATGACAAACCACTTCCCCACTCCAAGACTCTTCCTTTTCAGTATTTTTTCCTTTAACGCATCTCACCCTCTGACATCCTCTGCCTTTACACATTTCATTGCTTCCTGTCTCCCCTCCTCTAGGAGAATTTTTTTTTTTAACTGCTGAGACCACCTCTGCATTTCCAGCGCCTCAAGTCATGGATCATGCCTGGCACGTAGTAGGTTCTCAGAATTCTTTGTTCCCACCTTTGCAGGCTGTGCAGAGAATGCAGGGACAAAAGGACTGACTGGAGTCGGCTGAAGCCTGCATTGTTCTGTTCAGCAGCACTCCACTGACACGAAGAACAAAGACCATCAATCAAACCAAACGGCAGTGAGAATTCCAGAACACAGAGCAAGTGCAGCAAGGGAGAGCTGCAGATGAGAAGACAATGGAAGAGAAGTAAGGTTTTGAGGGCAGACACCACCACACGGAACAAGCCACCCTCTGGATGCACAGGGTGTTGGGGTTCACCACCATCTTCACTCAGGCCGGATGTCATCAGTCCAGAGTGTTGTCCCACTGGTAGGTGAATCTGTGTGTATGTGGGTGGAGGCGGGGGGATGACACAGAGAGCATCTTCAAAATGGCTCTGTGGTATTTGCGTTTTAAAGTTCCCATTCCCCCATCCCCTGGCCTCGGCTTCAGAGAAGGCTGCCGTCAGCCTCTGCAATGTGTACATGTGCAAAGAACAGCGCCTTCTCTGGATAGCTGGTTTCTTTGTGCAAAAGAGAGGCAACTTTTCCTGCAGAACAGCTCTTCGCGCTGTAGGGGCTGGGCACTTTTGCATAGTGAATAACTTCACACCACTCCACAGTGGTGAAGTCTTCAAGTGCCTCCTTGTCTTCACCTGAAATGTGAACTAGGATAGCCCTACCCCGCCGAATTCAGCCAGAGGGGGATGTTGACAGGGATTGTTCGAGAAGTGTCCTAGGACTCCTTTTACCGTGGAACCAGGACTGGAGGGTGTTCAGCTACCGCTACTTGATCGATCAGATTCTATAGTGAAATCCTGACTGAAGTGTGGGGGAAATCCAAAACCAAATTCCAAATACTGATGGAATCCAGACTTTGGGGGGATCTTGGGGGCTGGATGAATGCCCAAAGCTACTGCCCTGAGACAGTCTTTAAAGCTTAACCCCCAAACTAAATAACGTCTTTTGAAGTTTTTGAAAACACTGAACACTGTTGCTGTTCGGTGCCGTCAAGACTTTCCAGACCCATAGCAACCCTGAGCGCACCAGCACAAGACCCTGCCAGGCCTGCGTCATCCTCACAATTGTAGCAGTGTGCTGTCGCAGCAGCCACCGCGCCCGTCCATCCATCGCATCAAGGCCTTCCTCTCTTGCACTGTGCCTCTATGTTAGCAAGCAGGATGTTCTTCTCTGAACGATAACACGGCGAGATGGTCAGCCTGGCGTGTTTGCTCATCGACAAACTATCCACTTGGGATCCAAAGGACAACACCACCTTGAAAGACTCTGTAGGAAACTTAAGGGACCGTGGGTTTACGTGTATGACTGAGAACCACTCGGAAAACGAGAGAAAGGATAGTTGCATGGTTCGAAGAATGCCATCAATGACACTGAATTGCGTACGTGGAAACGACTTGACTGGTATGTTCCACGGGAAACAGTCCCAATGAGAAATGAATTGTAGGAAGTGTCCGAGAGTCTGTGTTTCTTTTCAAAGGGGAAAACTTGGCTTCTGCCTGGTGACACAAAGGAGCCAGTTCCCAAATGTAGCCCACCATCGAAGCGGCTGCAGGTGCCAGCAAGGACAGAACAGCACACTCTAAGCTGAGAGAGATGCCATCCGGGAGCTGTCCATAGCTGACAGCGGGCACTTTGCAGAACACATTGGAAGACACAGCCTCCCTGGATATGCATTGAGGTGATCGTTGTTATTTAGATTCTGAACTTCGTGAGATCACAGACAGAGGGATTGAGAACTCTCTGCGATTAGTACCCAGGGCCTCGTTAGACTCAGATGGAACGAAAGAACCAGGTCCACTAGAGCTGGAGAACATGAAATCAACACACTTCTGGGTTTCTGAAGGTGTGAAAGTCGATGTTACCACCAGTCGCGAAATGTTTGCAATTTCCTCCAGTTAGTGGGATAGCACATTTTAAGTCGTTCTCATTATATAATGTGAGCCTCAGCCATTCTCATTAACCTTGGCCTTATCTTTATTGAAGTCTAAATTAAAGAACATTGCTAAGTCTTTCACAGAAGAAATAAGCATCTAACTACTGCTGGCGAGATCTGGGTGTCCACCGAGAGCAAAAAGCACAGTCTGCTGTAGAGGATTCTGGGGAGCAATCCTCTTCCAGTCCAGGAGAGCGGGCTGCCCATTGTAATGACACGAGGTGTGGCTGCTGGTCAGGCTGGGTCTCTCTCAGCCATCCGCGTGACAGAGTTCCCATCAAGCTGTCTGTGTGCGCATTGCCTGGTACCTCTAACCTGCAAATCCACACTCATTTACACAAACTCCTTGTGGATGACCCAGAACCCCGTAGCTTTGGTCTGTTCATCTTTATGAGGGTTCACGCCTTCAAATGACTCCTTAGCCTTGTCTCTGCTATGCAGACACCCCCCTGCTCGTTCACTGTCACTGAGTGGACCCTGACTCGCAGTGACCCTGCGGGTTTCCAAGACGATGTGACTCTGAACAGAGTAAAGCCTGGTCTTTCTCCCAGGAGAAAGCTGGTGGTTTCAAACTGCTGACCTTGTGGCCAGCACTCCCAGGCCCTCTCCATGATGGCTGGTGAATGCAAGACACAGTGCTGGTTAGGCATTAGCATCCTCTTCCGGGGGGTCTGCCACTGCTGCGGCAGCACTTGCACACTTTGTACATATGCAGTCTCCCACTGCTGCAGTCAACACTGCACTGTTGGAAACAAAGCAAACAAACAGAAAACAACCTCTCTTTAAGAGGACCACTTTGACGTTCTCTTTACCACCCCTTGCCCTCCTTTCTCTCCCTCTCCCCTCCATCTCCCTGTTGCTGAGTGTTGATTTTGACATCAATGATTTCATGGAGGCTTGTCTCTTACCAGGAAGGGTCCCGGGTCATTTCTGGCTTTCTTAGGGACTTAGAATTAAGTTCTGGTACTGGTTACTATTTCCCCACTCCCTCCCCCACCGCTGCCCCATTAATTTTTGTTCCAAATTAGCTCAGCTCTCCTTTTCTGCCTCTTCCTTATACTCCAGCGACATTAAAAATACCCACAAGGCAAAAAGAACGGAAAGAATAAAGCGTCACTCTGCCACAATGGGGGGAAGACTGCTGCCTGCTTTGTCACTCACTTTGGAAGTTGCTTGCTGGTGTGAAGGTTATTTTGCATAAAACTATCTATTAAGTCAAAGCTTTCAGCTCTATTTAAAGCCTCACTTTAAAGTTCAGCTTTTCTTTTTGATTAATCCTTCAGAAGTTCTTATCATCTGAAAGTATTTGAGAAATTCCTCCATTCATCTGGGAGATGAAGAACACTTTCTTTTGCACACATTTAAAACCAAACTCACCACTGTCCATGCGGACTCCCAGGGACCCTACAGGACTGGGCAGAACTGTCCCTGTGGGTTTCTGAGGCAGAGACTCTTTATGGAAGCAGAAAGAATCATCTTGCTCCTGCCAGTGGATTTGAACTACTGCCCTCATAGTAAGCAGCTTAATGAGTAACCACACAGTTCACATTAATGTGGAGTGACTTGAGGAACTTGGAACACTCTCTCAGCCCAGCTATAGGGGTCTCTAGAGAAACAAAACCAGGACACTAATAATTATATATATATTTATATAGCTGGATGATTTCTAACATAATAAATAAGCAGTTAATTAATCTATAAAGCAGTACAAATGGTTCAGTGCAACTCACTTGTGTGAGCCAGCTAATACACTGGTAGTCCTTCAAGTCTTGAAGACTGCTGGGAAGTTTTCTGTAGAGCAATTCAAGACATCCAGTATAGGCAGCAAACAGCAAGGCAGGTTCCCGACAGTAAGACAGATGACAGGGTCCAACAGTCCCCAGCTCAAGAGATGTATATACCAGTAGCATGTCAAAGCAAGGCTTGAAGGAGCCTCAACTTACAGCGAAGGACACAGTCCATGGGTTAGGGGTCCCACAGGTAGTGTAGCTTGCAAATGGAGACACAGAACAAGCCAGGGAGCCAACCGCACCCTGGTCCAAAGATCCAAGAGCAAAGGAGAGAAAGTCAAGACCCGCCATTTATATCTTCACCCTTCAATTAATCTCACACATGTTCATTGGTCACATTGTCACAACAAACCTGCTTGATGAAATTGAAAGAAGTTATGGAAGAGTATTTGTGGGTAAAGATCTTCCCTTAAGTCAAGAATTTCCACTTCCTTTTCCCCTAGGAGGCCACACAAGCAAAACAAAAAATGACTCATAAACTTCCGTGGTAAATTTCTTGTGCTTTAATTTAAAACCTCTTTATTTTCCATGTATGAAAGCACATAAAATCTAAGTGAATGTTCTTTTCCTCTCTTTTTGGTATATAAGCAGTCTCCACAGTGACTTTTTTTATTTGTCACTGTTGTCAATGTATCTGTCACACAACATTGACCCATTGCACTTTTGACAGGGGTGCAGCATTTTGACAGTAATGACAATAAAAGACTCTGCAGCCCTCCCTTTACTCTGTATGGTCTTCCCATGACCGTTACCCCTCTTTCCTCTGTCTCCCTCCCTTCTGCCCCTGCTAACCACTCTACATTTGTCTTTCCATGTCTTCTTATGTAAGGGAGATCGTACAATATTTGTTCTTTTGTGATTGGCTTGCTCCCCCAGTGTAATGTTTTCAAACTTCATCCACACGGTAGCATGCATCAAGACCTCATTTTATTTATTCATTTGCCTGTTGATAGACATATCTCTTTGAGCCTCTGTTTTCAAGACTATATCAATGAATGGAATTACTGGGTCATTTGCTAGTTTTCTTTTATGACCATCCCTGCCCCCCCTCCTTAAATGAACCACCACACACTTCTGCATTGGTTGCATTATTTTGTATCCCTGCAATGAATCTACAAGAGTTCCAGTTTTCCCCATCCTCACCAGCTTTGTTATTTTCTACATTTTGTTTGGTTGTTTTTCATCTTGGGCATTCCAGGGGGAATGAACCTGCATCTCATTGTGGCTTGGGTTGGTATTATGGCGTGGTGAGTTACCAGCCCATCTGCAAGAGGAAGAGGAGGTTTTCTATTCTCATAACGAATGAGTGTCAGTCTCAGAAGCCCACAGGGTCCATTCTACCCTGTCCTAGAGGATTGTAATGAGTTGGAATTGACTTGATGGCAGTGAGGTGAGATGGCTAATGCTTTCGAATATCTCTTCATGCTGTGACGGCCAATTGAATGTCTTTTTTGGCGAAATGTCGACTCAAGTCCTTTGTTCATTTTATGACTGGGTTATTTGTCTTTCTGTTGCTAAGTTGTCACATATTGGTTACTAGATTCTTGTCAGACATATTTGACTTCCTTCGATTAAAATTTGTTCCAAATTTATAATGCCCCATTTATTCATTTTGTTTTCTGTTATTTGTGTTCCTGTTATTGTATGAGATGATCTATTGTTTTGGGGATTTTTTTGTTTTTGTTTTTGTGGCACCACTGCCCTGGTGGGAATAGCAAGCCCAGCCTTGCTGCTGGATTTGAACTGTCAACTCTGTGGGCCGCAGTCCTGCAAACTACCACTAAGCCATCAGGGCTCAGCCAAGATGATCTATTGTTGAAAGTTAGGTCTGATTTTAGTTTGAGCATTTTGGCCATTAACCCATTAGTATTTGTTTCTGTGTATGCTCTTATTTTGCTGTGTGTGCTTGTTAGGTTGCATTCTCTTTTTTTTTGTTTTGTTTTTGGGCATCACTGTCCTCTGGTGGTCGTGGCAGCTACCCATCGCTGCTCCTGAGAGCCACTGCTGGATTTGAACCGCCAAACCCACGGGTCGCAGGCCTGCACTCAACCACTTACATCACCAGGGCTCAGCCCCTGGGTTGGATTCTCTAGAGGAGCAAAAGCAGTGATACTTACTTGATAGAAAGATATTTCTACCAAGAAAGGGCTTAGACACTTGTAGGAGTAGGTAAGTGTAATTCAGTTCAAGTCCATAGGTCAAATGTAAGCTGGAGGCTTCTGTGACTCATGTAGCTTCAGGAGCTGCTGAACAAGAAGCCAGGTGACAAAGCAAGAGGGCCCCAGGCTGACAGATGCAGAGGTAAATGAATCCAAGGTGGGCAGTCTGCTGACAGCTCTTGGGATTGACAGCCAACGTAACAGGAGATGAGTGAACCAGAGGCAGGAACCAGATCTGGCAGAAGTCAAAGGGGCAAAGAGGTCTGACCCTGATCAGGGGCTCTCTATGATACAAAAGGCCACACATCCAAGGAGATGTCATCAGGCGGCAACCTGATTGAGAGGCTGGACTCCACCACTGCCTTCACCCAAGTATCTCTCACTCACTGCCGTCAAGTCAATTCCGACTGATAATGAACCTGTAGAAATCCTACAGAATGGGTAAAACTGCCTCTGTGGGCCTCTAAGAATAACTCTTTACAGGAGTAGAAAGCCTCCTTTTCTCCTGCAGAGTGACTGGTGGTTTTGAACTGCTGCCCACCGCATACCTACTAAGCCACCAAGGCTCCTTGTCTGGTAGGCATAAACTAGCCATCACAGGCCACTCCTTGTCACCTTAGCCCATACACAGCTCTTCAACCACACATAATCTCCAAAGACAATAATAAAATCATACTTGCATCTCACATGATACTACTAAGACGCATACAGTTGAAAATGCATCAGCCTCACTTTCATTTTAGATGGTACAAGTGAATAAAACAAAAGCATTGGATGCAGACGTACAAATAAGAATTACTCATAACAATTATCGTCCTCATTTCTGCAGCCATAGCTGTTATGCAGCACTACCTTCTTCCACTACCCCTTCTGCCTCACCTTTGCCCTCAGTAAATACCTTGGCTGGTCATGACTCTCACTGTCCACAGAGGTTAGTTCAGAGTGGAGATTATGATTCAAACCGGCTCATCACCTGTTTCTGCTGGGGCTGTCGAGAAAGCACTGGAATTGATAAGCTTTGAGGGCGTGAGTCTGGCGCTGCCAGCTGTCACCGAGTCTCTCACCTGGATAAGGCTGAGAGTGAGGGCAAGCAGAAATGAGAAGTTAAAGAAAATCAGGGGAAACCCTCATGAAATCATCTTAGCCCTTGGTTCAAGTCTTATCTCAAAACTGGTGTACCCAATTATCTGAACCTTTTTTAAAAAGTTAAATTGCTTTTTTAATTTTTAATTTTTTTCATGTCTCAGGGGGCATTTTCAGCCTCTCAGATTTTTGGGAGACTTGCTGTCCCATGCGTCTGCCTGGCGGTGACTTGTATGACTGTGTGAAGCTGTAGAATTGGACCTCATCCCACCAATCCTACCGCCAGAGTCCATGTGGGACATAGAGTTCCCACAAAATCACATCAAGTTCTCAAAAAAGAATCAAACTCACTGCCAGTGAGTCAATGCCAACCGATAGTGGCCTGGTAGGATAGGGTGGCAGTGCACCCCTGCCTTTTAGCCGGTGGCTTCTGTGTTTCCTTTGCCCTCAGTAAATACCCTTGTGGGTCACGGCTCTTTGCCTGGTAGAGTGATCCATACCTTCATTCCTGAAGAGTCAGGTTAGCAGCCCACGAAGCCATCAGTACCCCATATAAAAACCTATATTACTTCACACGTTTATCCTTGGTTTCAGTGTGCCTTCCACAACTGAAGACACATGCTACTCACCCAAAAATTCAAAGCAGAAAATAATTCAGTCATGAAAGGAGTCAACTAGTTTTGAGTTTAGTGCCTGATATTTGTAACCTGAAGACTTGACTTACACTTCCTCTTAGTTGTTTGGGGAATTCCTCTTAGTTGTCTATGAAGGGAATTAAGGTTGAATTGCAGTACAGCACTGTCTTCCTCTAAGTCTAAGCCAAGGTTGGGAAAGGTTGGGTTTCAGACAATAGCCCTAGACTGGAAGAAGTTGGGGCGCTGTTTTTCCTCTGGAGAGATGCAAAGTCCAGAGGCCTTCTTTTCCCCTCTCTCCTTGTTCTGGTAACATGCACGTGACAGAAGGAGAAGAAGTGGCTCTGAGTATTGCTGTTTGCGTGAACTGCTGATCACAGACTGAAGTGACTCAGGAAACTGCTTGGGTAATTTTGGCTGTGTTCTACTTGTCTTTGACATGAAATCCTTCTCACGGCGTTCTAGAACCTTAGTGCTGGGAGGTAGCCTATGGAAGGAAAGGTATAGATTGAGCCTTTTCCTTGAGGAGAGAGAAGGAGCATTGGGTTACATGTCCAGCCCCAGCCAACTGGCAAAGACCACTTTCCTGAGACCCCACTGAATTTGCCATCAGCTCCAAGGTCATAGCTTGCCCCTTTAGCTTAGTCAACTAAGTCAACTTAGTCAACTGTTTCAACTTTGTTTCTAAGAAAATTGTTCTCACAGTCCCGTTTGAACCAAATACCCAACCACCTGCCTCCCTAAGAATCTATGCTCCCATGTAGGGACTACATACGATAGACCCACCAGCAGAGATCTTTTCTTGGCCCTCCCCTCACATTTTCATACTTTGGGGAGAAAGCACAGTTTAAGACACTCATATATTCATGAGGCTGAGTTGATCCAGCATCTTCACTGAAGGTGCTGAGAAGGAACAGGATGCGGGTAGGAAGAGTGGTTCTAAAGAGAGAAAAGGGCAGAGAGGTTGCTTTTTGCATGAGCACATAGAAGCCAGAGACTGCATATTTTAAGTTCTCAAGGCCTCTGCCCCTGACCGTCCAGCTCTTGCTACTCGGCAGTGGCTAGAGCAGTTGCCCAGTTCTGCCATGAGAAGTTATGGAAGCTTCTCGGCATCAGGGCGCCTCTCTGAAAGGATTGTGTCCTTAAGATCGAGCTGACTTCTTCTCAGCTGCATGTCCAGCCTTCTCCCTCTTGCAGAGTGCCCATTTGGTGCTGTTGCTCTCCAAGGTCTGACGTTCTAGGCATTCTGCGCACCCCTCCTGCTCGCACAATGTATTCAACCTCCCCTTTCTCCTCTGCACTTCATCACTCTCCTCCCCTCCTATCTCTGTCTCTGACTTCCCCCTGCCCTCTAGATGGTTGGTTGCTGTCAACCTTGGTCCCCTGGCTATCTTCTTCCCCTTTCCCACTCTCTCTTCCTCTCTCTCATCCCACCATAGATCCCATCGTTCCTGGGAGATGACTGACCCCAGAGGACAGTGATGGGGCCATGAGTGGAGAGTTCACATCTTACCGTGGTTCTTTGCACATGGCAGCCTCTGGAAACTACTCAAAGGTCCCATTCTTGTTTTTCCTAAGTGATTTTTATTCATTTATTTATTTATCTATCTTAATCATTTTATTAGGGACTTATACAATATTCTCACAATCCATACATCCATTCATTGGATGCCCAGGAGGAGGTTATATGTAGCATCTTATAATTGGTATATTGTATATTGTAGCCCCCTTTCTATCCCACCTTCCCTCCACCCTCCTGGTATTGCCCTTCTCACCACTGGTCCTGAAGGGATCATTTGCTTGGATTCCCTATGTTTCCCGTTCCTATCTGTACCAGTGTACATGCTCTTATCCAGCTGAATTTGTAAGGTAGATCTGAGATCATGAAAAGGGGGAGCGGAAGCATTTAAAAGCTAGAGGAAAGTTGCATATTTCATCATTGCTACACTGCACTCTGACTGACTCATCTCCTCCCTGTGACACTTCTGTAAGGGGATGTCCTATTACCTACAGAAGGGCTTTGGGTCCTAAATCTGTACTCCTTTTCATTTCCAATGATATAATTTATAGTTCTTCAATGCCTGATACCCGATCCCTTCAACATCTTGTGGTCACACAGGCTTCTTTCTTGTGAACTTTGTTGCGTCTCAGCAGGATGGCCGCTTGTTTACCTCCAAGCCTTTAAGACCCCAGACACTGTGTCTTTTGATAGCCGGGCACCATCAGCTTTCTTTACCACATTTGCTTATGCACACATTTGTCTTCAGCAATCATATCAGGAAGGTGGGCACACAATGATATGATTTTTTTGTTCTTTGATGCCTGACAACTGATCCCTTCGACCCCTGGTGGTCACACAGGCTGGTGGATTCTTCCTTGTGGACTTTGTTGCTTCTGAGCTAGATGCCGCTTATTTACCTTCAAGGAAGGCTCCATTCTTGAACTGTAAAAATGGGGCTGGTCTTGCCCAATCTGCTGGCTGGGCTGCTTATCGGAAGGCTAAATGAGGTCCTGCACACAAAGCATCCAGAGCAGCTTCTGGAATGTTAGCTGATGGGCAGTAAATGGTGGTGACAATGGTTTTTGAAAGCCTGGATATCCATCAGCCTGACTCTGCAGAGTCTGAGTAATGAAGGGCCTTTCCCTTCAGGCTTCAGAGATTTACCTGACTGACCTGAAGAGGCCCAGCATAGAGCAAACCCAGCAGTCACGAGACCACTGGCTAACAGGGAGGATGGGGCCAGAGGGTAGCGGCCCTCCCAGCCCCGCTCCAGTGCAGCCTCCTCTCTGCACTTCTAGGTAAGGTGGCACATTAACCAGACTATTCTGAAGGCTGACTGAATTTGTTTGTGTTGTTGTACAGAAGCACACATACCTTCCAGGAATTGGAAGGAGCACAAGATGCTGACACATAGGCTCATGACCTTCGATTGAAGCCCCAGCTTCTCTCTCTTATTCAACAATGGCTTCATCCTTGTGAGGAAGCCACTGTACTATCTAGGTGAGGTTTCTGAGTTTCTGCATTAGGGCAGTGTTGGGAAAAGCCAGGGACAGAATGAGAATTCCCTGTTCACAAGCAGCCTGCCTTGCCCATGGGCCTGCACTGCACCTCTCCACGCAGGGAGACTCCATCTGGCTGAGCTCCCTCCCACTGGGCCTGTCAGGGGACCACACCCTTTCTCCTCCCCAGGTGGTTTCTGGGGACAGAAAGTGGACGGAGATGTGGCTCAAGGCTCAAGCGCAGAGGGCTCAGATACATGCCTGCACCTCGCACACTCAGCACATTCCTTGCTGATGCACAAGGCCGACACTCGGACTCCACAGAGACGTGCCACAACCTGCTGGTGTCTGGGGGCCAACTACTGAAAGCTCCACCCTTGGCAACCGCACAGAGCACAGTTCCACTCAGACCGCCATGGGGTCGCCATGACGCAGACTCCAACGCTGACTGGTAGACTATCAAGGGCTTGGCTGGATGGCAAATGGATGTCGCGTGGATGGGAAAGGGGTCCCTGCGTCATGGTGGCCCTTGACTCCAGGGCGGCAGGGCTGGCAGACAGGAATCAGACAGGCTCTGGGCAGGCAGTACCACACAGCTCCCATTGCTCCCATCGTCTCTTCCAAGCTGGAGAAGGTATGTGGCAGCAGCAAGACCAAGGAGCCTCCTCAGAAGGCCCTTCCTGCCCTCTTCCCCTCGCTCTGCCCTCTGCTTTCTTTGCAGCGCAGTCTGTAGCAGAGCAGAGGGAACCTCACTGCCAACCCGAGGCTACTTCCACCAGCACAGCCGGTGCTGTGGTTGCCCCCTCCTTCTGGAACTCAGAGAGCTGCCGTGTTAGAAACAGGCTGTTGAGTCGTAATGGCACATTAATTTTGAGCAAGTGCAGAGGAACAAGGGGAGATTCTGAGCTGAGACATTGTATTTGCATAGAACTGAGGTCTGTGACAGCTCTCCCCCTCCCACCTCGCATCAGTCTTCAGCCACCTTTGGTTCACAGAGCGACAGGCAAGGACTGTCTTCACCAGCTCTGGGGACCGTGTCCAGTCAACAAGACACAATGCTCTGCAGGGTGGGAGAAAGTCTGAAAATCATCACATCGCAGGCCTCAAGGCATCCTGCTGATTGAACAGATCTCAGAGGTGTGTTCTCTCCTGCAGCCCCCAAATCAAGCAGGTACAGGGACTCAAAGAGCACATCCAGCAGCTCAGTGCCAAGCTCCCAGGGCTTCTGCTTTCCTCCAGGTATGTGGTCTGGAATATTTGCCCTGGAAACCTGTCTGCAGAAGGGAGGAAGCCTCTCAGGCTGGGGTGCCGCTGGAGCTCCCAGAGCACAGAACCCGAGGCTCCCTGGCTTGAAGCATCTTAGACATAGCCCTTGCTCACTGCATGTCAGATAAATGCCTATGGAGCCTCTTTCCTCCCCTCTTCCTCCTCTCTGCCAGTTCTCCTCCCTCCTCACAGCCTTGGAGACACTGGCTGCTGCAAACAGTTAAGTGCTCAACTGATGGGAAGATGAGCCCTGGGAACCCACCGGATGCTCCCTAGAATCACGTCATGGAGATCTGCTTCCAGAAGGTCCAGGCCATGAACAGCTGATGGAGCACAGTTGTCCTTGACACACACAGCCACCAGAAGCTGCAGTCCACTTGGCAGCAAACAATGTGTTGAAAGCGTGTGGACAGAAGAGTGAGAATTCCAGAACATTTCCGTATGCCCACATGGACCGTGCATGGCAATCATGCGTGGTTAAAAATCAGAAAAGGTGAGCATCAGGGTGGTATCCTCTCACCATACACAGTCAGTCTGCATGCTGAGCAAATCATCAGAGAAGCCATACTATATGAACAAGAAGGAGGCATCAGGATGAGGCAAAGGCTTATTAACAACCTGTGATAGGCAGATGACACAACCTTGCTTACTGAAATCAAGGAGGACTTGCTATGCTTGCAGGGGACACAGAATTTTCAAAACCTCATATGCATGTAAAAGTTGGCTATTGAATAAGGAAGACTGAAGGAGAATGCTGGCAAAGAATATTGAAAGTATCATGGATTGCTAAGTGGACAAACAAATCTGTCTTGGAAGAAGTACAACCACAGTGCACCTTAGAGGCAAGGATAGTGAGACATCATTGACCGACCAGTCCCTGGAGAAGGACATCGTGCTGGAGAGAGTAGAGGGTCAGTGGAAGAGAGGAAGGCCCTCAGTGAGATGGACTGACACAGTGACTGCCACTCTTGACTCTAACATACCAACAATTGTAAGAAGGACACAGGACTGCACAGTGGACCATTGTGACTCAGAACCAATGTGAGGGCCTCTAACTACAGCACGGACAACACTGGGCCTCCCTCCCCCCAGCAGCATCCACACTGAGAGTTGGAGGGAGTCTAAGAAACCATTCATTCTGGTGATCCAGAGATCTGTCATAGGCCACGCAATGGGGAGGAGGGGGGAGTTGGAGTGAAATTAGAACCCAGAAACTCATGAGTCTGGTCTTAGTCTCTCTCTCTCTCTCTCTCTCTCTCTCTCTCTCTCTCTCTCTCTCTCTCTCTCCATTGCCCTAAAGAGAAGATGCAGCATACTCCAGGAGGTGCTTCATGTGGGACCTGTGGACCAACTGACCTCAAAATCCCCTGGGAACTGTGCCTAAAATGCACATGTCTAAAATGCACACTCCAACAGGCTCCAGAAATCTGCCTCCTCTGCACCACTTCCATTGATAACCACTGAGGGCATGTTACGCTCATTTCTGAGGGGCATCGCAAACAATTTGTTCCTCGTAATACTTGAAGTACCCAATGTGGGGACCGATTAGCTTTCTGAATAGAGCAGATGTAACAGCACAGCTCAGACACCCTTGCATTCTGATAAGCTTTCTTGGGCAGTGGAGGAAGTAGGGTGACAGCAGCTAGTCCTCAGGCCAGCTTGAGCCCAGAGCCTGCTTTTTGTTAACACAGGGTTTTAAACAGGTCTATTTTGATCCAATGCAATTCCCCACCCACTCCCTGCCCCGCTGAGAATGTTCATTTACACCCCAGAAAGATTGACTCTAAACCTGAGTCAGCATTTCAACAAGATCCCCACAGGAATCTTCTACATGAGTGGTTCTCAACCCTCCTAACGCCACAGTTCCTCCCGTGGTGGTGACCCCCCAACCATAAAATTATTTTCCTTACTATGTTGTGGCTGTCACTTTGCTACTTTTATGACCTCCTACTCCCACCACCAGAGGGCAGTGATGCCCCCACAAAAAAAAGACCATCGTAAAGATGTGTTCTTGGATGGTTTTAGGTGACTCCCAAAAGGGTGGCCACCCACAGGTTGAGAACCACTGTTCTAAATACTCAGATAATCCCCATGTATACATAAGATTCTTGCTAAAATCCAGATTCCGATTTCTGTATCTGAGGGAGAAAGGCAAATTCTCAGAAGAGGGTCAGACCAGGACAAACTGGTTCAAAGACCTGGTTTTTCATGCTCCTATCAAGAAGCCGTGATGGCACAGCACAGTACGCCTTGGCTTGGCAACCCCAAGGTCAACAGCTCAAGACCACTGCCACTCTGAAGGGAAAGATGAGGTTATCTACTTCCTGCAAATAGTTGCAGGTCTCAGGAGCACACAGGGGCAGTTCTACTCTCACCTGTAGGGTCATTTGAGTCAGAATCAACCTGATGGCAGTGAGTGTGGTCTTCTGATAAAGGTGTCTTCTCAGTGACCCCCATCTTTCACTTGTGTGTAGGCTCCCATAAATGGATATTGGTAGGGAGAAGGACTCTTGTGTAACAGTGCTGGATTTGAGGTCACGCATGACCATGTACCTGTTGTCAATCAACCCCTCAACTTCTCTGTGGCTTCCTCATCTGCAGTTGGGAAGACTGGCTCTTCCTCTTAGTACCTGTGAAGATGGCCTTATGGGAGCTCAGGATGTGTGTGTACCAGGACAACGTGAGCATGCAAAGCCACAGTGTCCCTAGAGTACTAGGGCATGTCCGCCTGGCTTTTGTCAAACACGCAGGTGAACAGCATGTCCCAGAAAGTCCCTGGGTGGTGCAGATGGTTTTTGATCTCCTGGCTATCGGCTTCTGGAAAGTTTCCAGCCCCAAACACCTTACAGGGCAGCTCTCCTCTGCCACACATATCACTGTGTATTGGAATTAACTTGACAGCACCCAACAATGTGGCGACACTAAGGGTTGGTGGTTCAAGCCCACCCAGGAAGCCACAGGAGAAAGGACTGGCTATCTGCTTCTATTTAGAACAAAAAAACCCAAAAAACCTATGAAGCAATTCTACTTACTCAGTGACAGAATTGCCTGGCTGGCCACATGGGGGGGGGGGGGTGCGTGTTGGTTTTGTTGAGAAAAGACTTGGAATGCTCTTCCCCCATCAACTTCCCCCATCCTAGAAGTCCCACCCCCATCCTGAACTGAGTTTCATGAGAGCACAGGTAGGTACAGGTAAACAGGAGTCTGGCATCAGAATAAATCAAAGGCATACCCCGGACCCTTGAGAAACCCACAGGTAAAGGAGAGGAAGAATGCGAAACCCAATAATTTTTTGCATCATTAGTGCAATTCCAATTTGCTCTCTGGTACATTGCCTGCTCTTCCCTGGCTGAGAGGCAAGGAGACCGTGGCCCCAGCAACCCCTCTGCGACACCAGTGGGCTGACAAATTTGACTCCCACCTCTGACCTGATCGAAGCCCACTGAATGCCTGCTCTGTTGCATTTCAAAGTATCAATAGGCAAGCAGGTTGATACGCAGCAAGAAACTAATTTTCTTATTCACTACACATCAGTCTCATTAAGGCCTGCAGTCCGTGTGACAGCCCCAGAGCAGACAACCTCCAGGCTGAGAGCCCTTTCTCAGCGTGTGTCACCTCCTCATCAATAATGGAGGGGGGCCCAGTGGGGGCCACTGACTCTGCTGCCCGCTCCCCAGAGCCATCCACTGCGAAAAGAAGAAGAAGTAGAAAAACAAGCCACAAAGCAGAGATAATGAGCAGTCTCGGTCGTGAATCGATGCTCTTCAGAGGCCCAGGGAAGAGGAGTAAGCGTGGCCCTCCTCTCCGAGCACGGGATGCGGAAGTCCTGTGGTCACACTGAGTTCCCAACTTGGGTTTGCACAGACACCTGAGGACAGCCATTTAGGCAGCAGAGAAAGCCATGGCCTGCGCCCCGTTTTGCAGCCAGGGCGTTCTTTGACTCTGTGGCCCGCGCTTCTCTTGTCAGCCAAGGAGCTCATTAGAGCCTGTGAGGCTCACATCAAAGATGACGCCTGTGGCAATTTGTAGGAATCTGGTGACCTTTAATTATCCATGCCCTCAGGGCTGGGGTCCCCCGGGCAGGATGACTTTTTAAAACTGCATCTTATTCAGACTTGTCCGGATGACTTGGAAGGGTGTGAGGTGTTCGGACATGGTCGTCGTTGGCAGCGGGAGTGGTGGGCGGGCCTTTCCAACGGCTCTGAGCTCCTTACTGTTTTGGATACCCAGAGACTCACACATAGAGACGACTCAAATAGACTTGCACAAACAATGAAAATGTTTCTACTAGCGCCCCCAGTCCAGAATAAAGATTATATATCTGCTTTGCAGGCCCCCGCCCCCAGGTCGGCCCAGTGCCCTTCCCCAGAAAACATTGTTCTGCAGCTTCAAAAGACAGGCCACATGCCCTTCGGCACCCTGACCTCTGTCCTTCTCAGCTCCCTCGGCTCCCAACTCCAGCAAGTTCCCTGCATGCCCCTGTGCCGTCCGCATCCCAGCTCTGGTCCTTGCCGCCCGGCATTTCCCTTGTTCCTATAAAAATATTGGACTGTGCTTTTGGAGGAAGTTTACACAGCTCCCTGGGTCTGCTTCAACAAGCTGGGGCCCGTCAAGTGTGACAGTCTCAGAACCCTGCAGGGACTGTCCGACCCTGTCCTGTAAGGTCACCGTGAGCCAGTGTGGCCTTGATGGCAGTGAGTTTGGCTTTGGTTTTTGTTGACTGTTGATCCCATCGTTTTGATTTGGGGAACCCATCTGCTATTTCGCTAGAAGGTGACCTTGGGGGCCAGTTTGGGTCCAATGTTTGCAGGGTGCCTCGGGGCGATAGTATCAGCTGGTCCTGCAGTCTCCTGGGTTCACTCTGGATGTTTTATTGAACAAACACTGAGGGAGAACTCTGGGAAATACTCATTGAACCCCAACACAGTCACCGAGGGAGTTCCTGATGATGACGCCAAGAGAAAGAGAGAGAGAGAGATGTTGGCCTCCTGTCCCTCAGTACCTGTGAACAAGACTTCATTGGGAAATAAGGAGCATTTGAAGATGTGTATCAGTTCTGTTGGTCAGAGAAAGGAGGAGGGTGATCCAATCTGAGTATTGGGATCCAATCTGAGTATCCCAAAACAGGAGAGGCAGGGATTGGAAAGTGTCGTGGGAAGGCGGAGGTAGGTTGCAGCTGCCAGCAAGCATGCTCAGGGTGATTGACCCTGCGCGTGATAAGGAAAGTTCTTCCCTGAAAGGCTTCCAAGGGAGGTGACCCAGTCAACTGCAGCGATTTGAATTCCTAGTCTACTTCTACTGTTACCACTCACTGCCCTCAAGTCAGTGCTGAGTCATTGTGATCCTGGAAGACCGGAGAGAACCCCCCCTGTGGGGTTCCCACGCTCTGCCTCTTTAGGGGAGTAGGAAGCCTCATGTTCTTTTGCAAAGAGCAGTTGGTGGTTTCCAGCTGCTGACTGTGTAGTTAGCAGCCCGCCACGTGACCACTGTCCCGCCTCAGGGCCCCTTCCGAGCCTGCAGACTGAGATGAGAGAGGCTGGCCGAAAATGCCACGCAGCGTTTGTGATGGCAGCTCAAGGAAGTGGACACAAGGACTCTTTTGGAAAGGAGAAAACAGAGAAACACAGAGAGGCTGGGCAACTAGTCCATATATACATTGTGTGTCGGCAGCAGAGGCAGAGTTTAGAGCCAGGCAACCAAAGTTTCTGTGCGCTTAATGGTTTTGTGAAACTACCTGCTAAGCACCCCACTACTAGCTGAAAGGTTGGAGGTTTGAATCCCTCCAGAGACACATGCAGATGAAAATCTTGCCCATTGGCTTCTGAAAGGTCATAGCCTTGAAGACTGAGGGCTGAAGTTCTACCAAGAGGTGGCCGTGACTTAGCAGCGATTAGCAGCAGCAATCACAATCCCAAATGTATCGTATTGAAGAGCCCATGTTCAAGTGTTCCCCACCCCCCTCACTAGTTCATGTGTTCTGTGAGGGGAAAGCTCAATGCCAGGTACACGGTAGATGCCCCAAGGGCTTCTGGGAGTAATTCAGCTCGATATCATCTGCCTTGAGTTAAGGAGGACCAACAGGCAGCCAGTAACATTCCCCAAACCAAAACTCATCACTCTCATGCCATTTCAATGTATAGCAACCCTGTGGACAGGGTAGAACTTCTTCTGGATTTCCAAGACTAACTCCTTAAAGGGTACAAAGTCTTGTCTGTCTCCCATGGAGCCACTGGTAGTTTTGAACTGCTAACCTTGTGGTTCGTAGCCCAATGCATAAGCACAATGCTATGGCAGAAGCCTCAAGTGAGAGTCAGCAACAGTGCTGCTGTCCTCCCCATCTTGAGCTGACCTACCTGTCTCCTTTCTGCTGTCATCTCCCGAGTTCTAATCTCAACCTGGGCAGAGGGAACATGGGCTCCTGAGCTGCCCCATGGATAGTCCTGCTGCTGATTTTCCTTGACCATATGCTTCGGTTCCAAACATTAGACTCATCGGACAACATACAGTCCTGTAGAGGGCACCAGGCTTGGACCACTGTGGACCAGTGCTTACTCTCTGCTATGCGCCGAATGGTGCCCCGTCCAAAACATGCATTTAACTTCTATGCCAAATACCCGTAGATTCGCTAGAGCTTCCTTTGTTATGATATATAGCCATGCAGTTCAGGGCTTATCCTAAACCTAACCACTGCTGAGACATAAAAGAGCAGTGTCGATACAGAATTGAGCACATATGGTGGATGCTGTCAAATGATGAAAGATAGAGATAAATCTAAAAGCCGAGCAACTGCCTGAATTTTGGGCTCCTAGACACTGCAGCATCCTCTTCTGAATCTCGCTTGAGCTTCCGGCGGTTCCCTGTGGGTGATTTTTGAGAAAATTGTCTTTTCTTTCAGTTGTTTCAGCTTGAGAAGGGTGAGCATATTTTGATTAATGATTTTTTACTGTTCAGTAATTTCTGCACTCAGTGGAATCGTTTTTCTTCCTAACAGGCACAAATAAGAACTTTCTGTTGCTTGGTCAGATAGCTGTCTTTCAAATTTCTGGTCAGAGATCGGCATCCACTTGTTGGGACCTTGCCATTGGTACTCCGTCAATTCCTGGAGTTTTTTGTTTGCCAATGCCTCCAGTGCTCCTTGGAGTGCTCTCTTCAGTACCATTGGCACAGGATTATATGCACTGTCCTCAAGTCGTGAGAAGTCGACACATTCGCTTTAGTACGGTGACTCTGTATATTCCTTCTATCTTCTTTTGGTGCTTCCGGTGTCACTCAACATCTACCCCAGAAACCCTTCACTGTTGTCACTTGATACTCGACTCAGTTCTTTCAGCTTGAGAATGGTGAGGGTATTTTTCTCTTTTGGTTTTCTAACTCCACATCTTAACACATTTCATTAAAATACTTTAGCTTTTTAAATCACCTTCAAGCCTTTGACTTTATTTTTTTCTCCCATTCACTTTAGCTACTCTGTGTTCAAGAGCAAATTGAAAAGTCTCTTTTCTGACATCCATTTTGTTCTTTCTTTCCTGTCTTTTTAATGACCTTTTGCTTTTCTTCACGGATGATGCCCTTATTAGCACCACACAGAATGCCTGATCTTCATTCATTAGTGGTCTGCGCATCAAATCTATTCTTGAGATGGTTTCTAGATTCATGTTGTATATGAATCTCCTGCAGCTTCACCTTGAACTCACGCTCTGAATGCTCTATTTCACAACTGCCCCTGGCCTTGTCCTCACTGATGCTGCTGAGCTTCTCCATTTTCTGTTTCCACAGATGTAGTCCATCTAATTCCTGCGTGCTTCATTCAGCGGCCCCAGATCTATAGTAGCCATTTGCATTTCTGAAAAGATGACATATTTGCAGCAAATAATGTATCTTGCAATATTTTATCAGGTAATGTCTAGCATCATTTCTAGAACCGAGGCTGTGTTCTCTACGACTGGTCTCTCTTTGTTTCCCCCTCACGTCCTATTCTCATGTCATGCAGAAACTGGACAATGAAGAGGGAAGACTGAAAAGGAATTGGTGCCTTCGAATTATGCTGTTAGTGAAGAATATTGGATCTGTCATGGAATGCCAGAAAACAATCAAATCTGACTGGACGAAGCCCGGTCAGAATGTGCCTTAGAAGCCAGCAGTCATCCTGGCTTCTTGCCTACCTGAGACATTTTATCTGGATGGACAAATCCTTGGAAACATCATGCTTGGTAAAATAGGGAAAATCCCTCCAAACTCACTGCTGTGGAGTTAATTCCGACTCACAGTAGTCTGAGGGACAGAACTGGTCCTGTGGGTTTTCAACACTCTAACACCTACCGAGAAGGTTGTCTTTCTCCCACAGAGCATCTGGTGGTGTCAAACTGCCAACCTTGTGGGTTGCAGCCCGTTGTTTAACCACTATGCCATCAGGGTTCCTTGGTAGTCAAGAAACAAGAGGGAGACCCTCAGAGAGATGGATCAATACAAAAACAGACACAAATATGGGGGTGATTGTGAGGCTGGTGCGGGACTTGGCAGTGCTTGGCCTTGTTATACCTGGAATCTCTATGGGTTAGAACCAACTCAATGGCACCTACAATCACCACCATGACAAGAAGCCAAACTAGACCTGGAGCCTACCTGGAGCTGGATCCTGAATTTGTACTCACAGTCAACTGTGAGGAATTAGATGCTGTGATGGGCAGGGTTCTCGACAGAAACAAAAACAGGTCAATTATAATTATATGTATTGATAGGTTTATACAGTGAGAAGGAATATAACAGCTAATTAGTCCACACAGAATATGGAGGGTTCAGTTCAACTCACTTCCCTGGAACAGTCAATATACTGGGAGTTCTTCAACTCATGTGAGCTGCCAGGTCCAAGGTCAAGGAAGCAGACAGCAGAGTCCTCCCTGAGACAAGGCAAGCAGAATCTCCCCATGGAAAGCCAACAGCAGGGTGGGTCACCAACAGTCAGTAGCTCCAGAGTTTAGCAAAGGAGGCCAGAGTGGGATCTCTAATGCAAGCTATGCATAGTGACAGGGTCCACCAGCCAGGAGCTCAAACATTGTACACACCAGAAACTTGGCAAGGCAGGTCTTGAAGGCGCCTCAAGCTCCAGCAACACAATCCAGGGGTGGCTTTGCCTCACAGGCAGTGTCGCTCATAGGTTGAGACAGAGAACCAGCTACAGCAGCAGCATGCACGCTCCAGCATGCTCCAATCACCAGCGAGCAAGAGAGAGGGGGCGGGTCCTTGTAGAGTCATTTATCTCTGCTCTCCAATCAAACTGTGACCTGATCAGTCCCACATGTTCCTATTGACTGTGTTGGCGCAATAAGCTATCACAAATGCCTACTCTTTAAAGCCGCTGACGTGTGGTCTTTCTGCTACAACAGCTCTAGGAAGCTAAGGCATGGCATGAGGCAGCTTTTCTAAACACCTGAACCTTCATTTTTCCCCCTGAAGAATGGGGATAACACCTCCGCTACATGATGAAAATATGGTGCTATCGTTGTTTTGAAAGCTCATACCTCTTGGCATGCAGTTTCCTGTGATGGAATCACTTTTTTCCTGCTGAGAAACCTTTTGACCTACCATTCTCAGGCAAAGACTTTCCCATTGTTCCCATTTTACAGATGAAGATACTGAGGTGTGGGAGGGTTGTATAGAGTGAATAGATTACATAGTCAGGATTTATATCCACCACTGGCTAACTCCCAGGTCCTTAATATTAATTTCCTCTAGATTCTGGCAATGGACACTTGTCTTAGGTTGAAAATAAGAGTCATCCAGTGCTCTGGATGTCCATCTACTGTGGTCTTCTCATGGTTTTGCCAGGAAGGTTAGCCTGTGTTGACCAGCTCCTATGAGGACTGGGAAGTTTTCTACTCTGTCTCAGATCCTTTAATTTTACTCAAGCCACTCAACCTTCACAGTACCACCAGTCCACAAAGACAGGGTCTAGACACTTACAAGTGTTAGTGACTTGTCCTGGGACCTGACCTTTCCTTCTGGACTTTGCACCTAGACTCTGGTGCCATCTCTATGGGAACAATGAATGGATGGGAGGCACCTTGGTCTACTTGTTCTTCTGCTTCGTCAGAGTCCTGCCAGGATGCTGGGGCTCTGTGATTGCCTTCCTCTTCCTCTTCCTCCCCATTGTCACCTCTGAGCTTTGAAATCTGCTAACTTGGTAGTGGACCTTACTTCTCTGTTTAATTCTGGCATCTTGGACTCCAGTGGACTTACACCACCTTTTGTGTGTCTAGCAACAACCTCAAAGAAGTCTCTGCCGTTTGTGGATCACATTGTCCCCTCCTGCTCTTACTCCAGTCTCTCTGGGTCCAGTGTCCTGTTTCTCTGCTGTCTCTGTCCTTTCTTCCAGCCAGGGTCCTGCTGTGCCCTCTGAGTTCCAGGCTACCACCTGGTAGGGAGAGGCTGACCAGAAGAAATCTGTTGGTGCTGCTTTTATTTGTCTTCTATTCAAGTTCAACACAAGAATTAAGCTAAAGGTGAAAATGAAAAAACTCCCCATACTTAAGAAAATTCTGAAAGTCATCATGTTAGACTCTTCTGAAAATATACATTTATTTCTTCTATCTTAGAAGTGAGGATGATGAGATTCCATCTCACAGACTTTGGACATGTTATCAGGGAAGATGAAAAAAAAAACCCAAACTCACTGCCATAGCAGCTCTATGGGACAGGGTAGAACTGCCCCCCTCTGGGTTTCCAAGGCTGCAGCTCTTCAGGGAGTAGAAGACCATCGTGAGTGGTAGCAAGGAAGAGGCCCAGTGGAAAAGAAGAAGAACATCTACGAAATGGGCTGACATAGTGACTGCAACAATGGGCTTGAACATGACAACGCTTGTCAGGATAGCCCAGGACTGGGTAGCGTCTTGTTCACTATGGGTTGGAACATGCTCCATGGGACCCAACAAGAACACGAAGACAGAGTTAACTCGGTGGCACGGGGTTTTAGCATTCAAGGTTCAATTGCCCAGAATACAATTATCCACACCAAGTATTTGTTTAGTGCCTACTCTGATCCAAGCATTGTGCTGGGTGCTTGGGGTGCCAGCGGAGGAAACACGGGTCCCTCTCCCCCTCAAGACCAGGAGCGGGGGCAGTGCTTCTCACAAGGTCACAGTGCTCATTTTAGAGCTCTAGTTCTTAAATGGAAGGAATGCTGGCAGCCCAGTGGTTAAGCTCTTAGCTGCTAACTAAAAGGTCAGCAGGTAACTCACCAGTGACTCCACAGGAGAAATCTGTGGGTGTCCGCTTCTGTAAAGACTCGCAGACTTGGAAGCCCGATTGGGCCGGTCCATTCTCTCCAATGGGGCTGCTCTGAGTTAGAATCAACTTAGATGTCAATGAACTTTTTTAGCTTCTCGGATTGTATTCACCTGGGAACATTTAAAGGTTCCATCGTCCAGGTGTGCCTCGGAGTTGTAGCTGCTCACATGCTAATTCGATCTGTATGCTGAACAAATCACCTGAGAAGCTGGGCTAAATGAGGAAGAATGCAGCATGGGAATTGGAGGAAGATCTCATTAACAATCTGTGATATGCAGATGACACAGCTTGCTTGCTGAAATCACGGAGGGTGTGAAGGACTTGATAATGAAAATCAATGACTGCAGCCTTCAATGTGAATCATAACACAATGTGAACCAGAAATCCAAATTCAATGCCACCGGGTCAATTCTGACTCAATGGCCCTATGTGACAGAGTCGAACCGCCCCCTTTGGGCTTCTGAGACTTTAAATCTTGACCATAGCAGAAAGCCTCATCTTCCTTCTATGGAGTAGCTGGTGGTTTCAAACTGCGGACCTTGTGGTGGGGGCCTCAATGCATAGCACACTACGCCATCAGGGCTACTTAACTTGGTCTAAAGAAAAGAACTTGAAGCACTTGCTGATGCAGATCAGCCTTCAGTGTAGACTTGGACTCAATGCACAGAAGACTCCTATTCTCACAATTGGACCAATGGATAACATCATGATAAATGGGGACAATATGGATGTTATCAAAGATTGTATCTTGCTTGGATTTACAATCAATGCTCATGGAAGCAGCAGTCAGAGACCAAAAGTCACATTACATTGAGTAAATCTGCTGCATAAGATATCAAGTATTGAAAAGCAAGCATGCTACTTTGAAGATTAAGGTGTGCATAGCTCAAGTCATGGTATTTTTCAAGGCTTTAAATGCATGTGGAAGTTGGACATCGAATAAGGAAGACAAAATAAGAATCAATGCACCTGAATCGGTGCTGCAAAAGAATATTGAAAACATCATGGACTGCTAAAAGGACAAACCTCTGTATTGAACGATGTTAGATGTGAGTGCTCCTTAAAGGCCAGGATGGTGAGAAAGGAGAAGAAAATCATGCCGGTAAAGTGGAGGGTCAGGAAAAAAGAAGCCCTTGACTGACACCATGTCTGAACAATGGGCCCAGGCATGGGAACAGTTGTGAGGATGTGCAAGACCGCGCAATCCTTCGTTCTGTTGTGCATGCAGTTGCAATGGTTCGAAACCAACCGGAAGGCACCGAACGCTTGTTAAAGGGCACATCTGGGACCTTGGGCCTCCACTCAAGTACTCCCTCAATGCAAGGACACTTTGTTCTATTAAACTGCCATTCCATAATGCTCACCTTCCCGACGTGATTGCTGAAGACAAAGCAGATACATAAGCAAATGTATTGAAGAAAGCTGATGGTGCCCAGCTATCAAACGAGATAGTGTCTGGGTCTTAAGGGCTTGAAGATAATAAACAAGTGACCATCTAACTGAGAATCAACAAAGTCCACATGAAGGAAGCACACCAGCCTTTGTGATCATGATGGGATCAAGTATAAGGCAACAAAGAACAAAAAATCATATCATTGTGAATGAGGGGGAGTGTGGAGTGGAGACCCAAAGCCCATCTGTAGGCAACATCCCCTTACAGAAGGGTCACAGGGAGGAGATGAGCTAGTCAGGATGCAGTATAGCAATGATGAAACATACAGAAGTGTCCAAGTAGAAGGGGAGAAGGAATTCTGGAGTTTCCATTTCGTCTGCTAAGGAGGTCACTGATTATAGATGTCATCGTTTTATGTATCACTGAGCAGGGTTTTTTGAAAGCCACCAGTTCACCTATGACATGTCAACTGTATAAGATCAGGGATGTTAAATATAAGAAATTCAGATCTTTGAATTAATGATATTTGGTATTAATATTCTATAATTTGAAAAAATCAAAATGGCACCAATACTTATTATATGGGCCGACATTGGTGCCCTTACATAGTCCATGGGCTATGTAGTTCTGAGCCTCAAGGGATCCAAAGATGAATTTCAAAGATTCATACCCAGAGGGGTTGATGAGGTATCTTGGTTTATCAATGTATCATTATTATTTTTTCAGTATTCCATTTTTTTTTTAGTTTCTTATCTGAGCCAGAGATTATGTTATCCAGTCTTAGCTAAACTTGTCCTCATAAAACAGATCAGTAGTCTAAAAGGATTCCTTAGTGAGCCTGGATGCATTCTCAGAAAAAAGGCAAAACTGACATTTCCACTATCAGCATAAGATCTGCGTCTGCTATATTATCGGTTACAACAACGATGATTTAATCAGATCTGACAAGACACTGACCAAAGAAAGAGAGGGAGAGAGATGATCAGAAGCACAGTGTGAAATGCAGTTCTACGTTCTTCTGTGTCAGCGGTGAGTGGCCCTCACTATCATGGCCTTCAGGAGCCAGTTAATGATGGTGTTGTCGTAAGTTGTCTCTGACTCACAGAGCTCTTACATACAGCAGAACACACGCCACCCCGTCCTGCGCCATCCTCAGTCATTCATCTGTTGGAGTCACTCTGTCGATCTGTCTCATCCACATCAAAGACTTCCTCTTTCCTGCCACCTGGAGACTTAACCACGCAGGATGTCCTTCTCTGGGGACAGATCCCTCCCGAGATGAAGTCTCAGCGGCCTGGCCTCGAAGGAACTTCGGGTTGCCTCTCTTCCAAGACAGAGCTGTTTGTTCTTTGGGCCGTCCATGGTACCACCGTTCAAATGCATCGATTTTTCTCCTTCTGCCTTCCGTATTCCATGTCCAACTTTGACGATGACAGGGCATGTGCACAATCTATAAATGAGCATGCTGAGTGGGGGGAGGTGTCCTGTTTGTGACCACCTCTCAATGCTCTGGAGCCTCTCCCACAAGCTATGGAATGTTCTACCTCAAAAATGTCTTTTATTTACAACTCACTGGCCCAGACTAACCAGTTGACCCCATTCTTAAGAGACATCCTATCCTACAGCCCCTGCAGGATCCTCATTCCGATGCCCCCTCACCAGCTTCCTTTCTCCAGGGTTGCCTTCTTTTGCCCATTTGGGGCCACAGTCCTTGCATATTCAGACAGCTCTTGATTCTCCATGCCAGAGGGCACTGCCCAGGGAAACCTTTTAGCCCAGAAAAATCCTGTCTGGGCTTCGGAATACATTGGAACATGACAATTTATAATATGCTGCCAGATTGTAGAGATGACAAACCCAAACTGTGCAGAGATAACTTGTGAGGATTGGAAAAACTGCCTCCTTCTCCCCAGTCAGCCTTATTCTATCAGAAAATGACAACCTCCCTCCCCTCTTATCCTTCTGCCAAGAACTGAGCTAAGGAGAGCTTTTCTGCCCTTCCCTTCCTAGCTGCAGTGGGCACGAAGGGTAAACAACATTGGTCGTTATCGCGTTGAAGAATGGATTTAATCAGTGGAAGGGGTCATGCCAAAGAGAAGCTGAAAGCAAGGCTTGCTGTAGAAAAAAAAAAAGAAGAAGCAGCTCAGTGCTGATCAGTTTGTGCAAAGAATCCTGAGTTACCTGGGACTTTTCTCACCAGCGAAGGTTACATGCACTTCCTGAGTTTAAAAAGAGCAGCAAGTGGTATAATAAGCACCCGGGGAAGAATTGCTTCTCAGCGCCTCCATAGGCATGTGTCAGTGCTGAATCTGGTGTGAAACAAACTCCATTCATATTTAATGCTGAAAGAATGAGTAGGAAACAAACATTCAAATCGAGACCTGTGGCCATCTAGTCAATTCCACCAGCATACAGGTACCCGGTCCCGGGGATCAATTTGTGCTCTTACAAAGGAAGAGTCTACCAGGATTCCTTTGGGAAACAACAGGCAGCATTTAATTAGGATGTAATTATTCACCCGTAGTGGGCTCCCAGCACCATGTCCTGTTTTCATTAGAGGAACATCATCTCTTCATTAGCAGCCAGAGTCTCGTCCCAGTTTTACCTGTCTGGGGGCCAGTGAGGGAGCCTCGTCCCTCAGTGCTGATGCACACACTGCTCACCATAGGTTGGTGGGTCTAACCCACCCACCTCTTGGCAGGAGAAAGATGTGGCAGTCACCATCCAGGCAGATTACAGCCTGGGAAACTCTAGGGACAGTTCTCCTGTCCTCCTATAAGGTCTCTGTGACCCAGCATCATATCAACCACAATGGGTTTGCTTGGCTTGACAGCCCACGGTGATGTTCCAAAGAAAAAGCAGCTGCGAAAAACCACCCCATTGTGCCCCAGGGTGGGAGGAGGAGGCTGGGCAAGGAGAGTGGGTTACTGGAGTGTTTCTGTGGAATCCACTGGGGCAGATGAACAGCAAAAGAGTCTGCTATGAGGGATGGGGTATATTTTCTTGTTGTCTATTTTTCATTCATTTCTTTTTTTAATGGGGGGATTGCACAACTCTTATCACAATCCATCCATCCATCCATCCATCCATCCAGCATGTCGAGCACATTTTACATTTGTTGCCATCATCATTCTCAAAACATTTGCTTTCTACTTGAGTCCTTGGTATCAGCGCCTCCTTTCCCCCCTCCCTCCTGAACCCTTGATAATTTATAAATTGTTGTTATTTTGTCATATCTTGCACTGTCCGACAACTGCCTTCACCCACTTTTCTGTTGTGGATGGGTTGTTTTTTCAAGACTCAGCAGCCTCCTCTGAGAAGTCCTCCTGGAACTCCCCAGACTGCATTAGGTATTTCACCTCTTCGCTGCCATCAACCAGTTCTTATGGCCTATCATCCACCACTACTCTCACCACCCCCACCACCACCACTATTACTGTCAAGTCAATTCTGACTCATGAGGACCATATGTGTGTTCGAATGGAATGGTGCTCTGCAGGGTTTTCAATGTCTGCTTTTTGGACAGTAGATTACCAAGCCTTTCTTTCTTCTGAGGCACTTTCGGGTCAGAACTGTCGACCTTTCAGTTAGCAGCTGAGGGCATGTAGTGCTATCATTGTAGTGATGCAAAGTGTTACTGCTTGTGCTCTATCCGCTGGAGTGTGGGCTCCCCAAGAATGGAGGCTGTGGCTGTCCAGCCCCCTATCACTAGCTTGTGTCACGTCACACTTGGGTGGTAAATTTGATCCAAAGGATGAGACCGTGATTCGAGTCCTCAGCGCAAAAAGCCTTTTGAAATATCATGGGAGACTTATGACAGGGCAGGCTTAATTTGTAGCAGAGATTCTTAACCTGGGGTTCCTGAGTGCACTTTATTCAAGGGATTCAGGGAGGGATGTGTTAATCTGATAGGATTGAACTTGAATGCAACATTATATGTGTAGTTTCATTTTTCTGGAGAGGGTGCCTATGGTTTTATCAGCTTTTCAAAACGATTCACACCACACACACACACACACACACACAATCTCTCTCTCTCTCTCTCTCTCTCTCTCTCTCTCTCTCTCTCTCTCTCTCTCTCTCTCTGTCATTGAAGGAATGACAAATTCCTGTGCTCATGTTTTGTTTGGCCTTGTACCTACAGTGGAGAAAAAGGGATGGGAAAGAATGAGTTTGGTTTTGTAGGGGAGCCCCAGCCCTTTGCTATAGTGACTGATGGTAGCCAGTCTGCTTCCAGTTCCTTAATTGCTGCAGGCATCTATCACTCAGTGGTCCCCAAACCCACCAGGCTAAAAGGAAGTCTACATGTGAGGCATGCAATTCTGGATGGCCATCAGAGCAGACTGGGAAGTTTGAAAGTAGCAGCCCCAAGTAGAAGCAGCCAAGGATGTAGACTGCAGGGGAGACGGGAAGGTTGCCCTGCATGGCGCACCGCAGACTGGAGGAGGCTCTGGAAGACAGAACTGGGAGCAACAGGTAAAGGGGTGGGGGCGAGGGGCTGCTGACTCCTCCCCCCACCCCCATTCCAGCCACTTAAAACAGTCTGGTCTGTCTTAGGAGGCCTCCAGTCCTTGTCAGGAGAGAGGCACAGGCTGAGTCTGCATGAACCAAGCATGCAGTATCAACTATCAAGCGTGCTGGGAGAGTAATAAATGCCTCAGGTGTGGCGCTATCTTTCCTGTCCCTGCTTCTCAAATCCTTTGGGAAAGCATTTGTATTTTCCTAATTTGCTCCCTCTGGGAGATTTCCTTTCAGCTTCCCCACTCACAGTTGAGGCTTTTGTGTCCCTGTTGAAGTCCAGGGCCTGTGCAGGCAAGCTGCTGTTAAATAAACGGATGTGATTCTGAGCAAAATCTCCCAGGATCATGCGCTGAAATATCACCTTCTAAAAGATGAAACAGATAAGCAAAATGGCTTTTATTCTGATGTGCTCTGTTTTCTTGAACATCCTAGAAGCTACTGCTCTTAAAGATTGAGCTGTCGAAGGCAAAAGCTTGGAAATTAATGGAATGCAATTTTCTGCCACTTGTGATAAATTTCTGGCCCTTTTATGCATATGAAAGTATTGGGGAGGCACAGAAGTAAAATGACCCGCTAAAGGTTATTTGGACAAGCTTCCTCCAGCCATCCTCTACTGTCTTTCCCTGCTCGCAGCGCTTTGTTTTGCACTCAATGACACTAAAGTAAAAAATGAGAATGAGTGAGAGAGAAAGCCAACCCGGCACTCTGCGTGTTCAGCCAACATTGCAAGCAGAATAAAAATGTCCTTCGATTTTAGACAAAAGGAGCTGAATTTGGTTACAGGCAGAAATCAAGAAAGGGAAAAAAACAAAACGCAGAACCGAACACGGTTAGGGAACTTTATAGACAGGATGGATCCAGCGGACGGCACCTTCTGTGAACTGCACAAAGGATTCATCTAGAATTTTATTTTCAGTTCTAATACATCCTGAGGCATCGTCCACAAACAAAGCAAGCTCCCATCCTTGAATCCCAGGCCTCCTACGCCTGGAAGAATCCCAATCTTGCTTCCAGCGTCCCACGCTTTTGAACTTAACTTTTGCATTCGCTTTTCTGTCGCCCTGGGACATCCGACTAGCTTGTGCAGAACTCTCATGGTTCGTTGGTTTAGACCACCCCAACTCACACGGCCCAAAGCCCACTCCCACAGTCACACGTTTCATGCTTTTCCTAGTACATCTCATTAGCTTTATCGCGTATGTTTATTTGTTTACTTGTATGATATCTCTCTGCTTCAATTGAAATACAGCCAGCATAACATCTGTGTCTTTGTCTGTCTGGGTTCGCAGTTCAGTCCCAGCCCGGGAGTGGCTGTCTTTTCCATCATAGTCCACGAAAGAATGGGTCTTCTTGTTCCTCCTAGGATTCCCCAGTCACTTGGAAACACAGAGTAGATTAGACTTGAACACCAGTACTTCCCACCCCCAATCCTCCACTGACCCCGAGCCTTCCATCTTTCTCCTCCTGAGCCACCCACGCCCACTGGTCAGACATGAGATCACGTGCATTTGCCATTTCCATCCTGTGACAGAGCGGACAGTCAGAACTTCCAAACCACGACACCACCGTCCTTCTACTCGCCTGCGTGTCTCCTTCAGTCCTCCTTCCCCCGGGTCCGTGCCCACATCCATGACAATAATCACTTCTCTGCACCCGTACCATCAGCCATCTTGCCCCTGTCTCCTCTTGGTATTTGTCTGGCAAAACTCCAGTCCTGATTAAATCGGACTCTCAGCCTATTCCTCACCTGCAAACATAGCTGGGGAAAAAATACATAACCGCATTGATTAATCTCATTTTAAATTCATGACCACAAACCTCCAGTGAACCCCCGGCGCTGCCAGGCAGGCCTGGTCCTCCTCCTCATCAGCTCTCTAAGAGGACGACTGCATGCATGCCCCTCTGCCCTCCGACACCTGGGTTCTCCCGCCCGTTCTCCATCAAGAACCTCGCATCTTATTTCACAGGGAAAATAAAAATTCCCATTCATGCAGTCATCCACCTGTCTGTTCAGCGAATCTCTAGAGTCCACCTGTTGTCAAATGAACTGTCGATGGCCCCCCACCCAAGGACTAGCCCCCCTCCCACACACACCCCCCTCCACCCCAGAGCTTTTTCCTCTCTCCCCTCAGGGCTGTGGCTCTTGACCATACTCCTCTTCCATTTGCATCATCCCGTTTTTCTCTCCCTGCCGGTTCATCCTTGTCAGCACACAGATGAGCCGCACTCTCACTCATCTTAGAAATACAGCTTTTCTTGGACCCCTGTGACCTTCAGAACTGCTTCATTTTCTTTTTTTCTGACTCCCTTGTAGCAAAAGGAGGCCTGGTTGTCTTCACGTCTGATCTATGAGTTGAAATCAACTTGAAGGCAGTGGGTTTGGTTTTCCTACCAACAGCAAAACATGCCCGTCCTTGTCTCTCTATAACCCTGCCTACTATTCTCTCTAAGACCGTTTCCTCCCAACTCCTCAACTGCGAGAGTCATTGCCAAGGTCTTCGGGGAGGTCCAGGGGTTAGCTCTCAAATCAGTGGTTGGCCTCTTCTTTCCATTGGGGTAACGGCTCCTCCAGGAAGCGAAGTTCCCCTTGGCTTCCGAAGCTCCGCGTTGCGGGTTCTCCTCCTGCCTCCCTGGTTGCTCCTTCCACGTTGCCTTTGTGGATTCGCCTATTCTTCCTGCCTCTAATTAGTGCGGGCCTCTACTCCTCAGCTCTGCGTCTCCCGACTGCAGCCAGATGACCCCACGCAGGCCTTTCAGCCTGCTCTGCCCGTGCTCCAAACGCCATCATTTGGAAATGGCTTCCTTGTAGCCCTGCAAGGACGCCTGCTAGGCTTCTCACAGGTGCGTGCTGAATGAGCGATTTCCATCCAACACCCATCCCTACCAAACTCCTGAGCTCTGGGTCTCCCCAGGGCCGTAAATGACATCGTATCTCACCTAAGCCTCAGCTGGAAAACCTGCGTGTCACCGTCACTCCTTTCTCTTCACACACCATCAGCAAAGCCTGCCCATCCGACCTCCAAATCAGATTTCCTCTATCTCTGTCACTTCCAAGGGGGCCACATCACTTTCATCTTTCTTTTGCAGTTAAAAAAAATATTAATTAAAAGATCATTTTATTGAGGGCTCTTATAGCTCTTATACCAAGCCATACATCAATGGTATCCAGCTTATTTGCACATAGGATAGGTTGCCATCATTGTTTGACTTTCTGTTGAGCCCTGGGTATCAGCTCCTCCCTGCCCCGCTCCCCCCCCCCCCACCCCCTACCCATCTTTCTCCCTGGTCTCACCACTTCTACTCTTGCTGCTCTATGCTGTATGGTTCACACAGTCGATCAGACAATCCTCTAGAATGTCAATCAGTTTAGGCCAACAGGACATTCGGAATTTCCTTTAGAAAGATCAGCACAAAGTTGGGTCCTAGGAGGTGCCCGCTTTTCCAAATTCTGACATCCGCTACCTCTCTTCCCCTCAGCTTTGATTTCCCTATGTAGCGGCGAGAGCAATCCGTCCTGGAAATCACGGACCATCCAGGAAATGGCTCACCTGGCTCTGGAGATCAGCAAGTCCAAGACTGTGGGCGGGCATCAGACTGGTGCTGGCTGTTGTGGGTGCCATCGAGTGGGTGGTCCTAGCCTATAGAGACCCTGAACCCAACAGAAAGGAACACTGGGAAGTCCTGAGCCATTCTCACAATGGTTCTGAACCCGCTGCTGCAGCCCCTGTGCCCACCCACCTCCTGGAGCGCCTCTCATGCATTGCCTTGCCACTTTACCAAGCATGATGTCCTTCTCCAGGGAATGGTCTTTCCTGACAAAACATCCCAAATAGGTCTTTGCCCCAATGGAATTAAGAGGCTAACCACTGGGCCTCACGGAGGACTGTGGCAATGACTCTCACAGTTGAGGAGTTGGGAGGAAATGGTCTCAGAGAGAATAGTAGGTAAGGTTGTAGAGCTAACAAGTACAGGCCTATTTCCCATATATGCCTCTACTTCTCCCAAGACAGATTTGAATGGCATTTTGGCAGTCCATGGTACTTTCAATATTCTTTGCCAGCCCACAACTCAAATGCAGTGATTCTTCTTTGGTCTTCCTTATGCCATGTCCAGTCTGCCTGGAGATGCTTGTAAATTGGTTTGCTGGAATAAGTTCCAAGAACCAGAAGTCAGATGATGATGAGTAGTTGCTAGGTCTGGTTCAAGAGAGAGGATTTTCCAGGGTAGTGTAGTAATGTATGTATGCACACTGTATTCTCGAGGAAACTTGCTTCTTTGAACAAAATGGTAGAAGGATATGGAGGCAGGGGTGGGGGAGGGTGACTGAAGATAAATCCCACCCAAAGCCTGTGTCTGTAGCATAACAGACAGCTTACTCATAAATGAGACCACAACCACAGGCAAAGGCCTATCACCAAACATTATACCAAAGCACAAAATGGGAGATGATTACATCATTGCATAACTGTCAAACCCCTGAAAACCATAGTCCATATAAGTTGACACATAACCTTAACAGGTTCTAAAAGCCTTATTTGCAATAGGGACAAGTTGTCTAATTCTCTTGGTGGACTGCAAACCCTGTGTAGGACTACTTAATCATAGTGTAGAACTCACAAAGAATATGTGAATGGAATTTTAAAATCAATTTCTCAGTTGCATTTCAAGTACTCAATAATCACACGTGGCTAGTGGTTACCATGATGGATGGCGAAATATAGAACATGTCTATAGAAATAAGGAACATCTCCATCGCTATTGGAGGGAGCTGACGTAGAGTCACGAAGACATCAATGAGTGCTTGAGACTTTATTCTAAGAGGGATGGAATTTTGGAAAGGATTAGGAAGAAGGCATGAGTGGTGTGGTGAGCTACTTAATATGGTCCTTCTTTGTGAGTTCAATTTAGTTTGTTGACATTTAATAGCCACCCACGGGTGCTGGTTACTGTACTGAAACAGCTCTACCCACGCCACCTCCCCACTTTGCCTCTTAGTCCTTTCTTGCTCCATTGGTTCTGACTACATTGGCTTCCATGTTGTCCCTAAACCTACGAAGCATATTCCCAACTCACAATCTTACATTTACCTTTCTACCAGAATTGACTTCCCCTAGATCAGAGGTTCTTAACCCTTGGGTGGCCTGTTTGATAACAGTATGAAAATTAGAGTTCTCAAGTGACAATGAAAATAATTTTATAGTTGGGGATCACCACAACATGAAGAATTGTATGAAAGGGTTGCCGTCCCTTAATTCATCCTGGCCAAATACCATCGTCTCTTCAGAAAAGCTTTTCTAAACATCCTATAAATAAAAACAGCGACTTCCCTCTCCTTCTTTCTCTCGTTTACTGTAATTTTTCTTCTCGACACTTATTGTCTGACATAAGAGGGTACCCTTGTTTACTCATTACCCATCTTCCACTCTAGGTACTCACTCCTGTATCTCCTGTGTTTAACTGGTGATTTAATCATTTGTTGACTAAATCAATGAAATGGGCTTTTGCCAAGAGTTGGAACCTGTGCTAGATGGGGTTCTCTAGAGAAACAAAACCAGGACACTAGTAATTCTCTTTATATATTATATAGATAGAGGGATATATAACACAAGAAGTAAACAGTTGACTATAAAGCAGCACAAATGGCTTGGTGCAACTCATTTGCATGAGACAGCTAGTAGACTGGCAGTCCTTGGAGTCTTGAGGGCCGCCGGGTTAGCCTATGTGGAGCAATTCAGGCTATCCAGCCACAGGCAGCAAACAGCAAAGCTGGTCACCAACAGTCAGCCAGATGACAGAGTCCAACAGTCCCCAGCTCAAGAGATTTAATTCCAGGAGCATGGTGAAGTAGGACTTGAAGGAACCTCAATGCCCAGCAACACAGTCCACCGATGAAGTGTCCCATAAGTAGTGTCACTTGGAGTTCGAGGCTCAGGACAAACAAGGCAGCCAACTGGCCTGAAGATCCAAGAGCAAGAGGGCAAGGGAGGGCTCGCTGAGCCATTTCTATCTCCGCCCTTCTATTAATCTTTCCGGTGTTCATTGGCCATATTGTTACAACAGATCTACCTATCTTCTTTGGCCATGTTGGCACAACAAGCTTACCTATCACAGAACCTATGCTAGGTAGGGCAGGAATACCAAAAGAAATCCAAATAATAGAAATCCAAATAGAGGAGATGGCTCATCAACCTTGGCAGTAAATATTTGTGTAATGTGAGATGTTAAGTGTTGGATGCCAAGAGTTGTTTACGAGTTGGATAGGTGGGTGGGCATTCAGGATGGGTAGTTGAATGTGGCAGGGGTGGGTCAGATCTGAGCAGTGAGTCTTCCCCTCGGCCTAGACGAGGTCTCTCTGAACTCATCCACAGCTTCTCCTGGCCCACCCTAATAAAACAAAGGACTCAGCATCACTCTCCAGGGTCCGCTCACAATTCACAATCATTAGTGATGAAGAGCAGGGCGGATGCATGGACATGGGGTCAAAAGGTGCCTTCCCCAGTCCAGCTAAACCTGTAATAAAGCCTTGAATTGATGTGATATCTTTCCATGGCCCACATTTGTTTCTGGATTCAAATTTTGGAGATGCGAATTGTTGGCTTCTTCAGAAACCTCTAAACTCCCACAATTGTTTTCAAATGTCAACTCTTCTGCAAAAGGTCCCTGACACCTGCAACATTCAGTGACTCCTGCTTCTGGCTCCTGCAGCTCTTTGCACACCTTTGACCAGTGGCTTCCGCCATGGTTAGGAGGCTCCCTTGCTATGCGCTGGCGTGAGCTCCTGTATCTTCCAGATGGTGCCTGTTCCCTCCGCTCTTACTTCAGAAAAGGTACCCAATAATCATTCCTTAAATCCATGAATGGAGGCAACAGCCACACCTTCATAGACAGGAACAGTCCCCAGCCCTGTGGGAACTTGACCCCAGTTTTGCAGGGGTCACTTGAGACCTACACAAGTGACTAGATAGATAGCTATCACAATACGTTGACTCTCACTCCTACCCAGACTCAGAGCGCCGTATAGGTCAGAGGAGACCTTCCCCAGTGGGTTTCTGAGACCGCAGTGCTTTATGGGAGAAAGGCTTCTTCTTTTTAAACTGCAGTCAGGGGGGCCAATACTCAACCATTACACCCCCAGGACCCCCCCCCCCAAAGCTCCTCCACTATAACAAGACCAGGGGAAACTTCCTGCTACCCGGGACTCCAAGGCACATCCCCAAGAAATCCAAGCTTGAACTCAAACCGTCTGGGGCTCAGGACCTAGCTTGGGAAGATGTAGGTTTTCCCCTCATGTTTACTCTCACATCACACATCCCTCTGAGGCCACAAGAAAAACGATTTATTTCCCTTCCAGACAACTGGTGTGATTTGAACATGTTTTAGATGATATTAAAATGAGCCATCAAAACTAGGGGCCCCTGAATCGGTTCCAGCTTATGGCAACCCCACGTGCCCAGAGCAGAGCTGTGCTCCCTGGGCTCTCCAAGTCCAGGCCTGCCTCCCCGGGTGTCGCTAGACTAGTGGTTCTCAACCTGTGGGTCGCGACCCCTTGGCGGGGGTTGGGGAAACAACCCTTTCCCAGGGGTTGTCCAATTCATAACAGTAACAAAATCACAGGTATGAAGTAGCAAAGAAAATAATTTTATAGTTGGGGCTCACCACAGCATGAGAAATGGCATTAAAGGGTCGCAGCATGAGGACAGTTGAGAACCCCAGCTCTAGATGGTTTTCAAGCACTCGGCTAGCAGTCAAGGGCATAACTGTCGGCGCCCTCCAGGGACACTGCTCTATGATCTCTATTGGAGAACTTTCATTCTGTAAGTTTTGTTAGAGGGGAGGTTTACCTAGAGGTTAGGTCTTACTTAGATTTTTAGGGTCGTATATGTTTGTAGGGCTGAGCCCCGGTGGCGTAGTGGTTGTGCGCGGGACTGCGGCCCACTGGGGCAGAGGTTTAATTCCAGCAGTGGGGCTGGGCCTCCTACTCCCATCACCGGAGAGCAGTGATGCCCCCCCAAAAAACATGTTTGTAAAGTTGTTCTTTAGGCTGTAAAGGATTTTTTGTTTGTTTTGTTTATCTGCTGGAAGTGCATACTAACAGGCGAACAGGTGAAATGACATCATGTCTGTGATTTGCTTTAAAACACTTCCAGGGTAAAGAAGGTGGTATGAAAGCAGTGGTTCTCAACCTGTGGTTCTCGACCCCTGTGGGGGTTGAATGACCCTTTCACAGGGGTTGCCTGATTCATAGCAGTAACAAAATGACAGTGACAAAGCAGCAACGAAAATAATTTTATGGTTGTGGATCACTATCACATGAGGGTGGTGGCATGAGAAAGGCTGAGAACCCCTGGACTAGAGGAAAGGAGGACATGAGACCAAGAGAAGATGCATGGTTTCGGGTTAGGTGATGAATGAAATGGAATCTCATTTCACGGCTCTCTAGACTTTCCGTGTGTTTTGTTTATTCTTTGGTATATGCATGGACATTTCTCCTCCCAAACCCCCCCCCCTTGGTTTTTCTTCTTCTATGGCTGCCAAATACCCACAGTCCACTCAGGCCCCAGAGGGCCAGCCTTCCATTGACTATTGTGTGCTCTGAGCCAGCTGGAATGCATTTGTTTCTGCCTATCAACTCAATAAAGAACCCTCAGATATATTAGCCTGACAGCTTTATTAATAACCCTCAGGCTCAATTTTGTATATAAAAAAATATGCTGGAGATGATGTCAGCAAACTTAAAAGCAGGATAAGGTGATTCTGTCAAGGTCAAAGAGATGAAGCAAGCCCAGAGGGGTCAGTCTCGGGACTAGCCTTTGACCTTCATCACAGAGGAGGGATCTCTGGCAGCAGACACAGCCTCGTGACCAGAGCGGATGAAAGCAGAAGCTCTGGGCCTAGGGCTTTGCAGCTTCTGAGCAGGTTTCCACCCCCGGGGCCTGGCGTCAGAGCCTAGACCACCCAGGAGTGGGAGTAATTAAGCTAGGAAAGGTCACTGATTCATAATTGATGGCTAAAGAGCTCTCTTTAGACACCGGTCTCCTCCCTCGATCAGTGCCCACCGTAGTGCTGAGCGAGAACGGGCATTCAAAGGTTGGAGGGAGAGTCCATACTCTGCCTACCTGGAGACAAGAGGCCCCGGCAGGAACAACGTGTGTGGTGTGGCTATTGCTGTGCTCACGTGGCTATTGGACACATGTTTGGTGAAGGACTAGGCCAGCAAGGGTGAGGGAGACTGCCCGGGCGATAGCTGCTGCAATGGACTCAGATCACCGCTGGTCATGGGTAGGGCACATGTCACCTGTTCCCACGGGGTCACCCGGAGCAGGAGTGGAGTCAATGGCTACCTATCTCTACCTACTAGGAGACTTTCTCACAACCGTCCCTTGCTCTTGGAGGTTACTCCTTTGTCAGTTCCGAATAATCGGCCCTGAGACCATTGATTACTCTCTGTAGACGTTATCACATCTACCCCTCGTGGCAGTTGGGATCACTGCCTCCCTCCAGCCAATCCATTGCCTTTGGGTTTATGCCAACCGACAGTGATCCCATGGGACACCGTAAAATGGCCCCGTTGGCCTTCCAAGGCTGTCAATCTACAGAAGCAGGCTGCCCTCTCAATCTCTCATGAAGCAACTCTGGGGCTGGCACCACTGACCTTTTAAATTAGCAGCCAGGACCAGAGTGGTGATTTCCCCTAAATCCTGGCAACTGGCAATTGTCTGGGGTTGAAAATAAGGGCCACCTGGCTCTCTGGATGGTCAGCAGCCATGGTCTTCTCCAATGGTTTTACTAGGGAGGTTGGAGTGGCTTGAGCAGCTCCTGTGCAGACTGGGGAGGAGTAGGAAAAAGGGACGCATCCTGCCTGCTTCAAGTCCTTTAACTTTGCCAAAGTCACTCAACCGTGCCTCAACTCCCACCAGCTCACAAAGATTTGACCTTTTACAAGTACCTGTGAACTGTCCTGTGTCCTGACCTGTTTTGTGCTGTTGACTTCATCCTCCCTGTTAGCTTCTAACTTTCTGGGTCCACACTGGTTTGTCAGCGCTCACTTCTGGTCCTTAAGTAGTCTTCAGTCTTGGTCTCTCTGTTACGGCAGAAGTGACCAGTTTGGTTGCTGTTTGAGGCCTGTGTTATCTCTTAAGACCCCCTGGCTCCTGCCATTCAACCAGTGACCCCAGAGAACCCAGCCCCGGCCCTCTTTCTCACAGTTTCAACCTCAAGATTAGGACCGAGGTGGGGTGTCAGTGGCTAGAATTTGGTGACCCTAGGATCAAAAGATTATGCCTTAGAAATACGAGTATCCAAAAATTATGCATGCGGTCTGTACTTCCTTCTTTTTCTCCTGGCCTCCTGTTTCGTCATCCAACTATGCATACGAGGTGAACCAAAGATAGCTTGGTCAGGTGCCCCTTAGTCATCAAAATGACTGCTTCACTTTTTAAAACTTTAGATAGGTCTTTCGCAGCAGGCCGCAAAACGTGGGTGCATTTTACTTGTGCAGTTGGTGAAGAATATCGAATATACCGTGGAATGCCGGAATGGACAAAGAGTCTTCGAGGAAATACAGAACGGGCCAGCATCTTGGATGGCAAGATGTGAACTGGTTTACTTTGGCCACATCATCAGGAAAGACCACTTCCTAGAAAACAGCATCATATTTGGGGAAATAGCCAACAAAGATGAAGGAAACCCTCAGTTAAATAAGTTGCCAATAACCATAACCATGAGCTCAAAGACCCCAGTGATCATGAATTTGGTGCAGGACCTGGCACCACTTTTGTTCTGTTAGAGAACAGGTTGCCATGGGTAGGAGTCTACTCCAAGGCAAGTCACTAACTAACTAACAATAACTAACTATTCCTTCCTCCAGTAGTTGTTAAGGCTCTCTTTCACATTGCCAGATGGTCTTTCATGCTGACAGGAACCAAGAGAAAGGATTTCCGCCATCACTTGGTTGGGAACATTAGGAGAGGAAGCAGCCCTCCCTAGAAACAGGATATAGAGGTGTTAGCAGGAACAAGAGGTGGCTCCCAGCGGGAAACTAAGAGGAAGAAATGAGGCCAGCAAGCTAATCAGTCATCACCCTGGTCAGAGGTCCTGCCCTGGCGGCACCTCACGCCTGTGCACAGGGAGATCAGAGGAAGATAGTTAAGCATCCCTGGGAGGGATTGACTCATGGCTCTGGCCCACACGATTGAACTCTCCGGGAAGATCTTGGAGTCTTACTGGGTGGATTCTAAAAGCGGTTGCTCTCACTAGGTGGAGAAAAGTTTGGGAATTTTAGGTTGAGGAGGAGGGCAGGGCTCCTGCTATACAGTTCTTTGATGAACCAACTTCTCCTTGGCCTTTAGACATTTCATGGTTACTCTTCCATGAACTGATCGAACTATAGAGAACTTCTCCCAAATTTTGAAACTCTTATCTCTGTTAATTTGTGTGTCCAATTAAAATGGACTGATCACCTACTAGGTAAGAGATAATATGCCAAGGGCTGGGAATGCAAAAGTGAAAACAAAACCAAACCAGATGCAAAATGTGTCCTCCCAGCATCACTGGTCTAGTTCCTGTGCGATCTAGGAGAAAGATATGGAAATAATTCTAAAGGCAAGTCAGATTGCCAGAAATAGAGAGTTCTACATAGAGAGCATCTATAGGGAATTGATGGTTCGGAGGTAGAATCCTTGCCTTTCACATGGGATATCCAGGTTTGATTCCTGGCTAAGGCACCATATGTGCAGCCACTGCCCATCCATCATTAGAGGTTTGGATGCTGAGCCTTCACACTAAGGTGAACCAGAAAATAAAGTCTGGTCCCCTGCTTCTGGAAATCATCCAGTGAAACTCCTCTAGATCACAAGGGTCTGGTTTGCCATTGGCCATGGGTATGCTTATGAGACACATCTTCAAAGGAAGATGGCCAGATCAAGGTGAGGCTCGGTCTCTGTGTCTCTCTCTGAACCAAGTCTTATGGGAAAGGCAAAGGGGAGTCAAGACGGGGATGCTCAGGAGAGAAGCTTCTCTGTGAGGAACTGTCTCAGCAAGGCTCGAAGATGGCTGAGTTACAGTGCTGGTGAAGAATACAGAAAATACCATGGACTGCCAAAAGCACAAATAAATTGATCTTGAAGGAAGTACAGCCAGAATACTCCTTTGAAGAGAGAATGGCGAGAACTGGTCTCCCAGATCCTGGATGTGTTGTCAGAAGAGACCAGTCCCTGGAGAAGGAGGTCATGCTTGGGAAGGTAATGGGGCAGTGAAGAAGAGGAAGACCCCTGTTGAGATGGCTGCCACAGCTCGATTATAGCAGTTGCAAGACTGAAGCAGGACTGGGCAGGGTGGTGGTATTCTATTGAATGCTGTGACCCAGAGTTGACTGGATGGCCCCTAACAGCCCCAGCATGGTGGCCAAGGGGGACTGAGGGGTGCCCTGACCACGTTGCTCCTACAAACCCAAAGGCAACTTGGACTTGCCAGGGGTCCCCTAGGACAGCGTCTCACTTGCTTGCTCGCTCAGTCGACAATTGGAATGACTTTCAGGAAAAGGAACTGATTTCCCTTTTGGCTGTGCCTTTTGACTCAGTTTAATCCAATCAATAATGAAAAGCCCCTGCAGCCCTCCCTACCCACCCCCACCCCAGGTGAGCACAGCTGCGAAGAAAATGATTGGTTTTTGGCAATTTTCATGCAAAAGAATAATAACTAATTGGATGTGAGTCAGGCCAGGCCAGGCCATCCAATCCACCTCCTGCTGGGGCTGGAGGCAGTGCAGCTTCCCTAGCTATGAGCAGACTCTGCGTCTGAGCTCCCAGAAGCTGGCACTGCACCCAGGGCCCTCTTCTCGGTCACCTCCTCTCCCGATTTCCCCACCTCAAGTCACAGCATTAGCCCTGTCCCTGGTTCTCCCTTTGCCTTAGCCTCTTCTGCTTGCTCTCCACTCCTGGACCCGGGAAACATGAAGTTCTCCAGGCCAGAGCCCAACACCAAGAAGCTCACTGGGGATCAGAGGTACTGAGCCTCTCTACTCATGGATGATTCTCTCAGCAGCTTTAAAACATGCCCCGTCTCCCTCAAGGGCTGCTCAGGCTTCAGGGAGGGAAGGAGGGATGGACAGAGGATCTGCCAGGCTGAAAAAAATCCCCCCGGGGCCTGGGTCTGAATGTGGTTTGTGCTTGTGTCTGAGTGCCCGTGTGTATGCGTGTGTAGAGGAAATAATCACTCAGAATGAAACACAATGTTTTCCCATCCAGCTGAGGCGCTGCTCCTACAGCGTATACACAAACACAGCATCACCCACCTACAGACTCATTATTACCTGGCCTCTCCGCTGAGCTGGCTCCCGACATCAGGGCATTCAACAGAGCCATTAGGGCGCAGCTCAGCATCACAGACATGGGAGTGCAGGGTGCCCTTTCTTTTGAACTTGACCGACAGGTTGACTTGCGGTCAACCTCTCCTTCCTCCTCTTCTTCACATTTCTGTTTTCTGCCATTCCCGGGTCCTCTCAGACTGCTAATTCAGGAGGCCCGAGGGGCAAGAGGCAATCTCTGACTGCATCCTGCCCACACACACACACAGCCAGGTCCCTGCTGGGAAGGAGGCGTCTGTGAAAACTCAGGAGCGTGTGTAAAGGGGAGGGAAACTGTCAGCCCAGTGCGGTACAAGGGAGAGGGGGAAGGGAACTCTGTTGTTGTTTTTTCATCCCCCCATTAGTAGAGCTAATTGCACAGTAATGACTTTGTGTTATTATCAGAAATTTATCCTGGAAAACAGTCAGCTGTCCCAGCAGACTCAAGCTTGTTTCTCAACCATGGCGGATGCTGGAGAGAGAAAGGAGCCATGTCTTCCAGTAAAGACATTTCCTGGAACTTGACTCTGACGTGCTCACCAAGGGGCACTGGTTCTTCCCTGCTTCTGGTGGCATCATCACGGGGTCCCACAGGGCAGAGGTTAGCTCATCCCCCTCCTGGCCATCTCACTGGTCAGAACCAACTGGGCTGTGGCTGCAAAGCCAGGTGAGTAAGACGATGTGCTGAAGCGGTAAGTAAGTGGACACACAAGGTCCCTCACCCTCCAGCCTGGGCTTTGCCCTGCCCTCCAGCCTAGAAGATTCGCACATTCTGCCTGCCAGGGATAGTCTCATGTGGGTCATAGGCGGTTGCGGAATGGACGTGTCCAAGGCCCCCTGCCCCAAACAATGATGATTCAAAACCCTGGTGACCCGCCTCCACCCCACCCCCAAAGCCTTTCTGATTTGATCCCTTTCACTTAAGCTCAAGCTTCGCCCAGGGGATCTCAGCGCTGACATGCATTCTGCACCATCTCACACACTCACATAGGAAGCCATGGGTGTGTCACTGACTGCAGAGCAGGGCAGAGGCACGGAGGATACAGAAATGGATGGGAGACAGGTGCTCCAGCTCAAGGACAGTTCCTGCTGTTTCGTAGCGAGTCGGCACCAACAACACTAGGCTCATTGCCATCGAGTTGATACCATCTCCTCTTGCTTCTCTAGGACAAGGTGGAACTGCCTCTGTGAGTTTCCAAGACTGTAACCTCAGCTTTCCACCCACTCAACTCACTCACGGCCACGAGTCCATCCTGATTCACAGCGATGCCCCGGGGGCTTTGGAGACCGTCACTGTGGACGGGAGTAGAAAGTGTAGCCTGTCCCCCAAGGAGCTGCTGGCGGTTTTGAACGGCTAACCCTACGGAGTGCAGCCCAAGACATAACCACTGCGCTACCTGGGCTCCTTTCCATCTTTCAACAGCATGTAACACATCTGTCTTGGAGGAAGTATGGGCCGAATGCTTCTTGAGAAGCAAGGGGGGTAAGATTTTGTCTCGTATGCCTTGGACTCGTTATTGAGGGAAACCAGTCCCTACTGAAGTAGAGGACCAGCAAAAAAGTCAAACACCCTCAACAAGGTGGATGGACACCACAGAAGCCACAATGGGCTCAACGCAGTCACGATTGTGAGGAATGCACAGGCCCGCGCAGGGTTTTGTTCTGTTGTCAGAGCACATTCGACAGCACCGAGCAACCCAAGCAGGCAAGACTGAGCATCGAGTGCAATGAGCGGTGGACAAGGAAGGGCATGTTGCGTCAGCTTTGAAGCCAGGGAGAGGGCCCTCCTGAATGCTCCCTGTGTGTCAATGCATTGACGCCTGCCTGCAGCGCCTAGTCTCCTCTCCATTCCAGGAACAAGCGAACAGCGGCACAGAGAGGTTTCAAAACTTGCCCACGGTCACTGAGCTCCCAAAGGGTAGAATCAAGATTTCGGCTCAGGCTGCCTATCCTTGCACAGCTCACCTGCTTACCTCCTATGCCCCCATTACATCACGTAGGACCTAGCTGGGCAATGAGGGAAAGAGAAAAGATGTTCACGCAAGAGGGACCAAAGGCCCAACTCTAAACTCCCTGCCACTGAGTCCATGCTGACACACAGCAGCCCTGCAGGACAGGCAGCCCTGCCCCCGTGGGTGTCCGAGATGGTCACGCTCTAGGAGCGGAAAGCCGGGACTTTCTCCCGCAGAGCAGCTGGGAGCCCTTGTTGGTGGTAAGCGGCCTGGTGTCTAATCCACTCTGCTGCCAGGAACAGTCTCACACGTCTAGCATCTAGAGGAGAAAGAGATCTGGGGGCACACAATCCACTCTGTGCATAATCCACCCTGCCATCAGGAACAGTCTCACACGTACAGAATCTAGAGATCTGGGGGCTACAGACAGACAGGGGTGTCTTCGGCATGAACGTGAGATAATGACATGTGCTCATCAAGTGACTCCTGCACTCTAGGAGAGGAATGCTGAGAGCCTGGACCAGGATAATGACCGTGGGGGCAGAGATGAGGGCCCGGTGATCAAAACATTTTAGACATGAAAACAAGCAGACTCAGTGACTAATCGAGAGCAGGGAGCATCAAGGAAGAGTCTGAGGCTATCAGTGGACGCAACTAGTGACTCGAGTTTACCAGGGCCCTCTTTAAAGAGGTGGAGAAGGAACCGTGAATTCTATCTCAAGGAGGAGTGTTTCCAGAGCAAAAATATATCCATGCAGACCTAGGCCTGCGGCGACAGGAATGAAACCTAGCATTGGGTTGAGGAGAAACACAGCACGGAGGAGAATTCTGGGAATCTTTAGTGTGGAGGCTCTGAAATGAGACAGTCTGGGATCAAATTCTGCCTCCATCAATTGATACCTGTCATCTGCCTACAATAGCAGGGCTGTTTTGTTTAGTTAATGATTTGATAATCCATCCACATTGAGCAAGGAGATCAGAGCTGTGCGCCGAGGAAGTGTTTAGCAAATACAGTACTTCTCCAATGAAATGGAATGTATATATATTTTTGGAATGTATATTTTTACTGTGGTAAAGCAAGCATCCATGTGTTTACCACCTTGTCCAGCCATCACCAGTAACCATCCCCCAAGATTTCCATCACCCTCAACAGAAGCTCAGCATTTCGAAGGATTGTGTCTTCTTTCCCCTTCCCTCAACTCGTCCCGGGTAACCACAGAGAAATGCTGACCTCCGCACACGTGCCTATTGCCGACAACTCATGTCAGTGGGAGCACAGGGCGCCTGTCCTTTTGTCACTGACAAGATTTGACTCAGCACAATGGTTTTCAATGTCCATATGCATTACCTTTGGCTGATCCAGTCATCGGTTGCTGAATAGTTAGGCTGTTTCTACCTTTTGGCTGCAGTGTGCACAGGCAGCGTATACAAGCGTCAGGTTGCATTTTTTGCTTTTGTACCCATCATCATTGAATCAACCCTGATTCAAATTCTGCCTCCATCAATTGATACCTGTCATCTGCCCACAACAGCAGGGCTGTTTTGTTTAGTTAATGATTTGATAATCCATCCACATTGAGCAAGCAGATCAGAGCTGTGCGCCGAGGAAGTGTTTAGCAAATACAGTACTTCTCCAATGAAATGGAATGTATATATGGAATGTATAAATATTTTTGGAATGTACCAAGTACCACTGACCCACAGGGTTTCCTAGGTTAGTCCGTTGGACCTTTGATTAGTGACTGAGCGCTGCTTCACTGTGCTACCAGGAATCTTTCACTGCCTTTATGCTACAATTTATTTTATTTTCCTATATATCTGTCTTCTACCTATCTGTTTATTCTAGTAGTCGCTCTTCATGAGGAAATGCCTGGTTACCCGTTGCCCGAAACCTTAAGAAACCAAAAGGAAACAGTAGAGATCCAATAGTTCGGAGTAGAGCTGCCCAGAAGAGGGTTTCCCAGGTTGTAAACCTTTCCCAAAAGCAGACTGCCATATCCTTCTCCCACGTAACAGCTGGTCGATTCCTAACCACTGATCACTCTGTTAGCAGCACACTGCTTAATCACTGCACCACCAGGGTTGCTTCCATGAAGATTACTGCCTGGGGAACCCCAGGTGACTGTGCACTCATCCATAAAGGGCTGCCATGAGTCAGGAGGGACACGATGGCACCGACACAGGTGTCCCTGCTAGCGTTGTGGAGTAGTGGGAGCCAAGGAACGGATGAGATGTCTGTGGACAGAGGAGGAAGGGGGGGAGCCCTGAGATGGGTAGGTTTATTGTGCCAACCTGGCCAAGCAAGACCTGTGGGATTAAGTGAAGGACGAAGAGATACATGGCTTGGTGAGCCTTGCCTTTCTTGTCTCTTGCTCTTTGATCATCGGACCAGTGTGTGGTTGCCTTGCTTGTTCTTTGCCTCAATTTGCAAGCTACACTACTTGTGGGACACCTAACCTGTGGACTGTGTCGCTGTAATTTTTTTTATATTTTTAAATTTTATTGGGGGCTCTTATAGCTACTACAACATTCAGTCCATCATTTGTATCAAGCACATTTGCACACATGTTTCCACATACATTTCCCAACATTTTCCACTCGAGCCCTTGATACAGCTCCTCTTTAAAACAAAAAACCTCCCCTTTCCCCTCCCCCCTTTTTTTAATGAATCATTTTATTGGGGGGCACCTACAACTCCCATCACAATCCCTAACAACATCAGTTGTATGCAGGCCACTTTTACACACCCATTGCCATCATCACTCTCAAAACATTCTCCCTCCCTCCAGGCCCCATTATCAGCTCCCTATATTACCCTTCCTCCCCCCTTTTCCCTTGAACCCTTAGTAATTTACAAATTATTTTTTTATCCTGTACACTGTACAATGTGTCCCAACACTCACTTCCCTGTTGTTCGTGCCCCAGAGAGGAGGCTACGTGTAGTTCCCTGAAGTTGGTTCTCCCTCTCTATTCCTCCCTCCCTCCACCCTCCTGGTATTACCACTCCTATTACTAGTCTTGATGGATCATCTATCCTAAGTTTCCCATGTTTCCAACTTCACTGTACATCTCCTGGTCTAGCTGGATTTATGTGGTAGAACTGGGGTCATGATCGTGGGTGGGAGGCAGCATGGGAACTAGAGGAAGGTTGCATATTTCATAGCTCCTACCCTGTATCTTAACTGTGTGTCGCTGTAATTTGAGGTACCTTAAAGACCTGCTTAACCATACTCCTGGAATACACACCTCTTGAGCTGGGCACTGTCAGATCCTGTCATCGGGCTGACTGTTGGTGACCTGCCTTGCTGTTTGCCGCCTGTGGCTGGATTGCCTGAATTGCTCTACAGAGGACTACCTGGCAAGACTTCATGGACTGCCAGTGTACTAGCTGTCTCACGGGACTGAGATGCACTAAGTCATTTGTACTGCTTTATAGATTAATGGACAATTTATTTCTTATGCCATCTATCTACCTAAATATATTTTAAAAATTGTCAGTGTCCTGGTTTTGTTTCTCTAGAGAATCCTGTTTAACATAAACCTCAAAAAATTGAAGCGTTTTAAGGATAGAAACAAGAAGGGAAGGCAACGAGAATCAAGACTCGACTGCAGAAGGGAATTTCACAACTCAGGTAGGTGTGGAGAAAGAAGTTAAAGAACTAATTTTAAGTCAGTTTCCTGATGCTGCACACACACACACACACACACACACACACACACACACACACACACCCCTCCACCACGGCCCCTGCCAGGTGTGCAGAAAGCAACAGAAGACTATGCCTAGCATAGACTTGCGTCTTTGTCAGATCTCAGTACTGCTGGGGGAGCGAATGAATGATGTGGAAAGATGGGCTTCAGCTCTAGCTGGGCTACTGGCTAACTATGGAATCCCAAGCCAGTTATTTTTAACCTCTCCACAACCTCACCAAGAAAATGAGGGTAATAATATCCACCTCTCAGGGTGGTCGTGTGTGTGAAATGAGCTAACCTTCTGTGAGCGTGTGTGTAAATGGGACGATGCTTTGTAAACGGGCAGTTATTAACAGGTTGGGGGTGGACTCACTCAAACCATACCCTGGGCCTCTAGCACCGAGCAGAAGTGGAGATAAGGCCAGGTACTGGGTTCGGAAACAAGGTTAATTCTACCGATGCGATACAACTGGCAACTGGATTTGTTCTGTCCCAAGGCTCAGCCCCCTCAGTTTCACAGGGAGCTTCAGGCCTCTGACCCAGAACTTGCTCTGGGGGGATTCCTCTCGCTTGGATTCTGTTGAAATCCAGGATTAAGATCGCTTCATTTTGACAGGGCCTTTTTGGATTTGTCACTGTAATTAGTTTTGGCATTTTATCTAGTTTCTTTTCATTAGTGGAACAGTCAGTGTCCTGCGCTTGCAAACGCTTTCTTAGTTCCTTGGGGAGAATTTCAGGCTTTGAGGCTCTGGTCTTACAAGAATCTTTCTTTGACCATTTCTTGGAAGTGGGGCTCGAATTGCAGGACACAGCCCAGGCTCAGCAGAGGTGCCCCACACTGCCTGCTCTGTGTCCAGAGGGAAGTGCATGCACGTGTGTTCTCAGTCCTGAAGCTGTCTGGGTTCCGTCCTGTGTTCCATTAGCAACACAATCTGCCTGAAACACTAGCAACTGCCCAAACTTGGGGCCAAAAGGTCATTAGAATGGCTAAGACCCGAGGCCAAGAGTTTGGAAAAGGCCCCCTGAAATCTCTTTCTCACTGCTCTATAACTGATCCCCAAACATTTTCTTGTTTTTATGAAGTCAATTTAAAAATATTAATTTTTTAATATTTAAGAAATATTTTGGGCTGAGCCCCGGTGGCGTAGTGGTTGTGCGCAGGACTGCAGCCCACTGGGACGGAGGTTCAATTCCAGCAGTGGGGCTGGGCCTCCTACTCCCACCACCAGAGAGCAGTGATGCCCCAAAAAAGAGAAAAAAAAGGAAAAAAAAAGAAATATTTTAGCACCCCTCCCCCCCTTTTTTAAGAAAAGAAGAATAAATAAATGAATCCACATCCCTACTCTCTGCCCACAGCATGATGGGAAGGAAAGGGGACTGGGCTTAGAAGGATTGGATTCTGGTTCTCTGCCACCCCCTAGCTTGTATCCGCGGGGCAGCTGATGCATTTCCTTGCCGACCTCCTGGACCACTCCGCCCAGAGAGTCGTTTGAAATAAATGAACAAATACATGTCCTTATGGAAGTCTCCAAGGACTTACTCGTGGGAGAGCATGAGCTAGCCTCCAGACAAGAGCTGCTTGCTGGGTGCCTCTGTCGGGCCTGAGAGGAGGAAGAAAGGAAGGGTGAGTTATTGTTTATTTAACACCTGCTCTGAAGAACACACAGGCCAATCTCAGGAGACAGAGGAGGCTGTCTGCTTCTGTAAAGATTTACAGTCTCAGTAAACCTGCCCAGGGCCCCTATGAGTCAGAGCCAACTTGATCAGTGTGGGTTTGGCTCTTAGTTTGCAGTCACCTCAGGAACCCTGGTGATGCATTGGCTAAATGCTTGCCTATTGACCCAAAGGTCTGGGGTTCAAACCTGCCTGATGCTCCCTGGGAGAAAAGACCTGACCATCTGCTCCTGTAAAGGAAACCGTGTGGGGCCATTCTTTAGGGTCACTATAAGACAGGATCGATTTAATAGTATTGGGATCATTATCCCGGTGAGAGAAGCTAACGCAGGAGATAAGAACCAGGCTCTCTGGGTGCTGAACATTTTTAAAAGCGGGTTGAATTGTTTTTGCCATCCAAATAAATCAGTTAAAGCCAGGATGAGTTGGAATGGGCTCAATTGCAATGGATTTGGTCGAGAGAGATGCTCTGGTTGCCCAGAACATTAAACATTGGGTCCCTACCCCACGGGGCAGTGGTTTGAACTCACCAGCCCTCCGCAGGGACAGACGAGGCAGTCTGCTTCTGGGAAGACACACAGCCTTGGAGACACAGTGAAGCATTGCTACTCTGTCCTGTTGGGCCTTTCCGAGTCAGAATCCACTAAGATGGTACCAAGTGGATGGCCATGAAGATGGTGTGAATAGTAGCTCACTAGGCTACAAGATGAATGCTTGACAGTAACCTCCCCAGAGGCATCTCTCATGGCTGGTCTGGCAGTCTGCTGCCGAAAGGTCACAGATGTGAAAATGCAGCATAGCAGCCAGACCTGCACAGATTGCATCACCAAGAGTTGGGGTCTACTGGATGGCATCAGCAACAGGACACTGTCAGGTCAAGGGGTGTCATACATGGTTTGTGCTCCTCTACTCAACCAACTGAAGGTTGGCTGTTCGAACCCAGCCATGTAGTGCCATGGAAGAAAGGGCTGGTGGTCTGCATCCATAAAGATCACAGCCAAGAAAACCCTGGGGGACAGTTCTTCTCTGCAACACATGGGTTTTCCAGGAGTCAATGTCAACTCAACAGTGATAGATGTGGTTTGGGTTTATGGGTCTGTCCCAGTATACTAGGCATTTAAAAGCAGCGCTACTCTGGCATCTAATCCCAGTACACTGAAAAGCAGGTCTTATCTCCCATCTTCAAGATGACGAAGTTGAGACACAGAGAGCTCAATTCCGACATCAAAAGTGTAGAGTCAGGCTGAGCCCCGGTGGCGTAGTGGTTGAGTGCAGGACTGCGGCCCACGGGCTTGGCGATTCAAATCCAGCAGCACCTCTCCAGGAGCAAGGCTGGGTAGCTCCCATGACCACCAGAGGGCAATGATGTCCCCCCAAAAAGTGTAGAGTCAGAATTGACTCTGATGGCAGTCAGTTTTTAGAAGGGATAACAGCCGGGCAGTGATAGACCTAGAATTTGAGCAGGAGCTCTGCCATTGCAAAGGTTAAAGTGCTCAGCTGCTAACCAAGAGGTTAGTGGTTCATACCAGCCTCCCCCTCGTGTCTGCTCCCGTAGAGAGTGGTGTGGTAGTGAGTTTTTGTGCAGACGGACAGCCTTGGACACCTGATGGAACAGGTCTAATCTAGACTCAGCAGTAATAGATTTGTTTTCTCTTGATCAGTCTGTTTTCAAAAACCTGTCTTTTTTCTTCTATATGTAGTCAGTGATGAGACGAGTCCACTGACCTTCCTTTCTAACCTTCCCCTTCCAATAGTCACATCCCTTCCCATCTTATGGAGCGAGCCCTGCATCCCATCATTGTTAGGGATGGCCTGAACATCATTTCAGGGATGCTGAGAGTTGGCATCGACTCAGTGGCAGTGAGAGGGGTTTGCTCTTTGGTTGTCTTTTGGGCTTGAGACTTGTGTCTGTTCCCCTCAGCCTGCATTGTGTGGCCTAGAAAACTCAACGGAGTCACAAAAAAGCAGCCTTCCCAAGTCTGATCCACCACACTGGGCAGAGAGCACAGAAGAGAGATGAGATCTTTGAAATGGAGGATGGAATGAGACCTGAGGATTGCCAAGAATGTTTCCTGGGTAAAAATAAGACAGATCTTCTAGAAAGCACCTGGGCATTGGCTCGGGCCTCTGGCATGCCACCTGTGTCTTTTGGGGTAAGAACACATCCCTGAAAACTCCTCTGCTGTTGTGGAATGGCAAAACCACCCATCTTTGGCCAGAGTTACTACGTTAGTATGCGTGTTGGGGAAGAGAACAGAGGGACATCTCCTACTCTCATCTCCTTCCTTCCCCAGGAAATGGCAGCAAGCTGCCTGGTAAACTCACCCATAGCATCCCATAACTGAGTTCATTCCACCACTCTCATTCTAGCCCTCGTCCCTCCCATCCCATGGAGTTGTTTCCCACCTCCCATTGACTAGGGAAAACAATATCTGTTTTCTTAAAGTAAGTTCAGCATCTTTGCAGACAGTGGCCAAATGACTTGCTAGGCAGGAGGGAGCCCAAGAGAGACAATTGGGGGGGGGGGCCTCTCAGGTTAGATCAACTCTCACCACCCCCAACGCCCCCCCCCCCCACTTAGTTCTAATCCATTTAGCAGAGAAGTGAATTAGCTGGTACAGGTGTGAGGGTTTTTTGTTTTGTTTGGGGTTTTATTTGCATCCCTCTGCACGTCAGACAATCCAGCTATGAACGTCAGCCTGCTCCCCTTACATCTCTGCTGGGGGTTTGGCAGGGAGGAGGGAACAGGAAAGGGCTCCCTATTTAGAACTTGAATTGAGATGGAAAGACAATATGACACATCTGCTCATGTCAAAGGATCACATTCTTCCGCCTACAGCATTAGCAATTTCCTACCAAGATTCAATAAAAAAACTATATATATATATATATATACATATATATATATATACACACACACACACACTTGATTTTAATGTATTTTATTTGTCACACAGAACCCTGCTGCCCACAGCAAGGTGAGAACCTGCTGAAGGGCAGGCCAGCCTCTGGCTGGGAGCTTTAGGGTCAGGAGCTAGGCGTTTTGTTTCTGCGGAGAGGAGAACTCAGGAGTGGGAGGGCTGAGGATTATGTGTCACCGTCCTCTTGGTCTGCCTCCTGATCGAGTTCTGAGCGGTCAGAACCTTGGGCTCAGGAGATTCCAGGCATGGCTCTAGATGAGATGAGAGCAGTGTGGCAGGGAGGCAAAGGTGAGTTTGGACATCTGAACTCAGAACTGGAGAAAATGCTTCTGAGTTGCCCTCCCAACAGCCTCCTTCTCCAATATCCTCCTCTCCAACACCCCTTTCACTTCTCAGATCGTGCAACCAGCCCTGGACCCCGTCATAACAAGGGTCAGCCAGAAAATTATTTCAGGGGTGCTGTGAGTAGGCATGTGGCAGTGGGTTTGCCTTTTGAATGAGCTGTGAGCGGGCTTTGATGTGATGGCACTGGGCTGGGTCTGGTCTGTGCTTAAGCCTTGCCTCCGGGCTTCTCTTCCCTCATCTAGAATCCCAGAGTGTTGGTTGGTGCTAGGAGGCCTCCAAGAGTCCCAATCCAACTTCATCATCTTGTAGATAAGAAAATGGAGATACAGATGGTGTACTGAATGTTATAAGAGCTGTAAGAGCCCCCAATAAAATCATTGGTTAAAAAAAAAAGACAAATAAAATGGAGTCTTTGAGAGGGGATTTGACTGCGCAGGCCTGGAACCCTGGCCTCTTGGTCCCCCAACCAGGTCTGCCACTATGCCACGCTGGCCCTCTCTGCTCCCCTTTCTCTCCCTCACAACCCCAGAAACAAATTCAGAAAGATGCTTCTTTAAGACACAGGCAAGAGGAGCAAAAATGTCATTTCTCCCATCTTCTTCCCTCCAGGTATAGGGGGGCCCCTTTGAGTATGAAGTTGGTCTCTTTATAAGGTGAGGAGCACAGGTGTGTTTGGACTCTGAGCGTGTGGAGGGAAGGTCCCCATCTTTACCTGAGGATAATTCTCTGCAATGGGTCTGACCATGTGACCACAGTGGCATTGGCAGTGAGTTGGGGAGGTGGGGGGAGGCAAGTGATGAAGTCAACTAAGGTGAGATGTTCTTTTACTGTACAAAGAAAATCCATTCTCCCTTTTCTTGCTGGATGTGTTCCTGTCTGCCCCTGGGTACACATGCCTGTTCTTCTAGATCTTGGTTCCTGTGTGCCTCCGTATCTTTCTTTCTATCTGCAATACCTGTCTCTCAAGTGTCTCTGTCCTCAGCTTCCCTGTGAGGCATCGCTCTCTCATCTCTATCTGTCTCATACACAGCCACTCACAGGCCGAGAATGCAACAGTCACTGACCGACCCAGGAGCTCATCCTTTCCTGCAGCCCTGTCAGAGCACAGCCTCCTTCTCCCGGTTAGGCTGAGAAATGCCAGGTCCGGAGTTGCTGCTGAGCCACCAGAGATGCTGCAGAACCCCCTGCCGAGTCTGGAGGCTGAATCCGGGAACAATGAAAAATGATCTGTTAATTCTCAACTCCTGCCACCTGCTCTGCTGTGAACAGGCTTCTTTGCCTTCGATTTAAATGCAAAACTCCCGCTCCGGCTCCACACACACTCGTGTGTAAGCAAAATATTGATTTCCCTGCATCACAGTCCTGGGCCCTTGGAACAGTACCATGTTTTCTCATTCCTTGCAAAGGCAAAAACAAGCCGCTTTGTTCTGAGCCTTTCCCTGGGAACTCGGGAATGGGAGGGCGAAATCGCCACGGAGTGACAGAGTTGCCATAAACACAGGCAGAGAGCAGTTCGTCTCCATTTGTATTTTATATAAACACAGACCTGTCGCCTTGAAAGTGCTAATGAGCGCGTTGGCGAAGGGCCACTGTGTCCCCCCCCTCCACGCTCCCCACACTCCGGCCCCCAACCCCCGCATCCGATAAGTGAGGTCCGCATCGCAGAAGGTGATGTGCAGGGGAATGGGAGGGGGTCCCAGGTGAGTTCTGGAAACACCAAGAAGGCGAATGGGGTCGCCACAACCCAACACCTCTGGCAGGCAGGCAGTCTTGATTGCTTCGTGGCTGCCGGGGTCACGCCCGCTCAGGTCCTCCCCCTCCTGGGCTCCTCTCCCCCCCACCCCGCCCCCTTTTCCAAGGCTTCAGAGGTCCCTGGGAAGCTGCGGACCCGGAGCGAAGGCCCCTCCCCCTCTCCTAGTCTGTGCTCTGGGGATGGCTGCACCAAACAGGCCTTCAGCACCGTGGACAGAGGGTCAGGGCGCGCGCGGGACCTGTAGTAGAGCTACCGACCCCGACAAGAGCCCTCCGGATCCACGGCTCGGTTTGCGGGGCTGAGACCCTGACTGCCCTGGGCTAGCAGGTCCGAGGGCCGGCTGGCGTGACCGGCAGAGACCGCCGGGAGCTGGGGCTCCGAATCTCCTCCCGCTGGAGCGTGAGCCACCGCCCAGCCACTTGCAAGTAATGCGTTAAATCGAAAAAAGACCCTACCTGCCCAGAGGACTCACCCCAGCCCCAAGACTTCTGGGGGCTTCAGCTAAAGTTTCCTCCTTAGCCCCCAGAAGGTAAAGGAATTCGAATCCTAGCTCCTGGTGAACCCCTCCTGGGGGGGGGGGGGCTCCCCATCAACAGGCTGCGGCTGTGAGACTCAGAAGGGACTCCCCAAAGGACCCTGATCCTCAAGGGGCGCCTGGCGAGGGCCCACAAACTCTCCAGGACTGCGGGAGGCTCCTTGGAACCCCTCAACCGACCTCTTGGGGCTCAGGCCACATTTCCTGGCGGGGAATTCAGATTACGGCTGGCTTCAATTCTCCTGTTTCGTTTTCAGGCTTTGGGACCCTCTTTATGCTTCCTGGTGCGGTGCATTTATCCCTGGAGGTGTGGCACCGACGTGAGGAGGTGGGCTTGGCGGGAATAGAATGAACTCTTGAATTACCGCCCCCCTCCCCACTTCCCACCCCCAACCCAGTTCCTATTCGCCAGAAACTTTCCCCTCCTGTTACCATGGAGAGAGACGGCCGCTGCCTCCCGTCGCCATAGCAACATGCGGTACGGAGGACCCAGGGTACAGCGGACTGCAGGATTGCGGGGTTCAGAAAGTCTTCTTGCAGTACTCGCCGCCCCGCAGGCTTGCGGCCGTCCCCGAAGATGCCCTGGCTTGGGCCAAGTCTGCACCAACTTACATCGAGAACCTTCTGCGAACTCCTCACGCTTAGCCATACCATCCCCTTTTCTTTGATGAGTCCATTTACCTGCCACCTGTGTGACCTGTAGCAGTTTACCTAGTGTTGACACAAACAATGTCTTAAAACGCCCCGGGCAGCCCGTTAAGTATTTACACCCCCTTTACGGAGAGGACAACTGAGGCTCAAAGAAGACCCCGGTCGCGCCAGGCAAGGACTGCTGGAGCCAGCTCTCGGCTCCTTTCCGGCCTTGCACCCTTCCAGGCACAGGACAGCCCGGCTTCTCCGTCTTCCACCGCCCGGACTTGAAGCGGATCCCCGAGTGTAGAGGGGGCGGCCGGGAGGCGCCAGACTTGCCAGATGCCGCGGGGAGCCGCGTGAGGGGCGGGGACCCCGCAGGGAAGTGATTTAAAGCAGAACCGAACCGCGGGGGGCCGCAGCAAGCAGGGTCTCCCTGGGGCCGCCTCGCCCCGCCCCAGTCCGGCCGCGGCTGCCTGGCAGGAGGTGGGGTCCAGGGCATGAGCGCCGTGTGGGGGGCCGGGGGCCCTCGGTGCCAGGCGGCGCTCGCGGTCCTGGCCTCGCTGTGCAGGGCCCGGCCACCCCCTCTGGGGCTGGACGTGGAGACTTGTCGAAGCTTTGAGTTGCAGCCCCTGGAACGCAGTCCGAGCGCGGCCGAAACAGGTAAAGAGAGACCTGGGGTCTCTCCCTTCCTGGACTCGCGCTCCAGCGCGCCCCCTCCCCAAGGAGCCCAGGACGCAGAGAGGAAAACTCCGGCTCGGGATCTTCCCAGTTGGGAAGCAAGCGCAGGCAGCCTCCCCGGGCCGCTCACCCGCAGGGCACTCGGAGGAACGGAAGGGGAGCCCTTCCGTGGTACCCCTCCGGGGACCGCGGCCGAAAACCCGGCTCCCGGGACGCGGGCCCCTCGGGTCTCGGTTTCCCAGGTGCCTCCCAGCTCGGGCAGCGGGCCAGGGGAGGGGTCGGTGCCGCGGGTGGGGGACGGGCGACTTTCTGGTGGAGGGACAACACCGGTCCCCGCTGCGGGGTCGCGGTCCCGGGTCGCCGTCAGCCAGTCCGTCTCTCCTCTCCCCAGAGGCGGCTCCAGGCCCCTGGGTCGCTGCCGGAGAAACTTGGGTCTGCGGTTGGCACGAGGTCCCTGTGTCCGGGTGTCTCCGGGCTTGCGAGTGGCTTTCTGCGTCTCCGCTGGGGGGCGGGGGGCGGGGTGGGGGAGGTTGTCGCGCGTGCCTCCCCCTCCCCCCACCCCTCGCGCCCCTATAACTCGCTCTCTCGGTCTCTCTCTGACTCACTCGGACTCGCGGCCGGTGCGCTACTGAGCCGGTGCCTCCCGCCGACTTTGCCGAGCGGGCGCCACCAGCGCGAGTGGCGCGGACCCTGCGCCCGACGCAGCGCGGGGCGGCCGCAGAGCCGGGCCGGGAGCCCGAGCCGAGCCCCGATCGCCGGAGCCGGTGAGTCCGGATCCCGAGCCCCGCGGGGCGGGGGCCGGGCGCGCAGCTGCAGCGTCTCCCGGGAGTCGCGACTGCGGGAATGGCCTGTCGCGCCCTGGCGGCGCGAGCCACGGGAGGGTCGCCGGAGTGGCCACTGGTCGGCCGCGGATATTTATTTACCTGCGGCTCCAGGGCTCTGCGGCCACGCTCTCCGGCTGCCGCGGGGTTTCTTTGTGCGATCCCCACGTCTACAGGGTCCGGGACCGGAGGGTGGGAGGGTGGGCGCTCAGGGTCGCCTCACCTCTGGGAGGGGAGTGAGGACAGCCTGTGGCCTCCAGAGATTGCAGGGTGGGGGTGGGGAGAGCCTGCAGGGACCGAGGCATCTCAAATCCCATTCTACTTATTCTCCTACCCTGGTCCCAGTTGCAAGGATCTGGGGTGCATGGGAGTCGCCTGGTGCCTGGGAACCGTAAGCACCAGAAGGATAGGAGGGGGCCACGAAAGTAGAGAATTTGGTTCCCACACTACCCCAGGGATCAGAAGCCAAGGGTCTAGAGCTGTGGCTTGGGTACAGGTGGGGTGATCTCCCAGCAGCTGCAGGTTCCCAGACCATGTGTTCACTGAAGATCAAAGGTCAGTGATAGTGGATCCTGGGCTATTAGGATCAGGGCTGCAGGCAGTGTGTGAGTGGGGACAGGGTCCAGCATTGTGGTGCCTGGAACCCCCCTTTAGCCCTTTGTGGGTGGTAGGGGGCGCTACTCAGTCTCTGGGCCTGGCAATGTTAAATCAATGGGTTGATTACTGCAGCAAAAGGGACTGAGACTAGACATAAAGAAGGACTTTTAGAGGCTAGTGCAATGATGGAAATTGAGGATGTTGGTTCTCCCAGGAGATCAGCATAGACTGGTTCAGGAAGTATCATTAGACTCGGGTGCCTCCCTCCCTAAACTATCTAATTTCTCAGACCCACCAGACAATAATTTTCCCCATGCCAGAGAGCAGCCTCTTCCTGCTTCATCACACTCTCAGCTCCCTTCCATCCTTCCCTCCAGTGGGCCATCTGTCCGTCCCAGTGGAGTCCTTAATGTTGGTGATGGCCCCTTAGATCTTAGGGATCAGAGTTGAGAACTCATCTGTACTATGCCACTTGTGATGGAAGCCACCTCTTCCGCTTGGTCAGGAAAACGGAGTTGGGAAATGGAGGAGGGGAGAGAATAGAAGCTCCGTTTGATGGAGGTGGTGGGGGGAAGAGGGGTGCACTGGTGTTCTGACTCTAGAGGGACACTCTATAGTCTGGAATGACAGTTCCCTGGACAGCCGCACTGAGGGTGGGACAACTTGGTGGGTGAGAGTTAACCCCCTGCACTGAATCAGTGTACCTTCCCTGCAGGCTGCTTCAAGGCGAGTTTGAATTGTCAGCCCTGGGGAACTTTAGCTCTGCCTGCTGACTCACTAGACTCGGAAGCCCTGGGGCCAACCTGGGTTTGGGGGGACTGGAGAGGCTAAAAAGAATAGGGGAGAGGTGGAGATCCTTGATCACAGTAAAAGAAAGACTCTGGTGGAATGTGGGGCTTTGGGGCACTTGGTGAACTTGGGGGGGGGGGTCTAGGGAACTATTATGGGTCCTAGGTGCCCCATTTCCCAGACTCCCTCGCTCCAGATTCTCCAGGCCGAGAATGACTAGATCATCTCATTAGCAATTTCATGAAAAATGCAAGTGGTTGGAGCATGCTCGTTCCCTTTATTATTTTATGTTTTCCCTGTTTTCCTCCTCCTCTAAGACTCTAGCTCATGGGATTTCTAGTAATGCTGTGGGATCCAGCAATTGAGATTCAGGCTCCAGCCCTTATTAAGATACTCCTTCCTTGCTAAAAATTGCACAGGATAGCTCAGTTAGTTAAATCCTGACTTGGAAACACCTCTACGCAAACCGTCTCGGCTAAAGACCAGTCAGTCCCCCACTTTCTTAAAAACCTCCAAAGGAAAAGCGTCTGCTTTCCTCCTTGATCCTCCCCCAAGCCGCAAGGTGAACCCTGTTTCCTTGCTGAAGGGAATGAACTTTGTGCCTAGGCCAAGGAGCTCTGACCACATGGCCAGCAGTTGAAAACCACCAGCTGCTCTGACGCGGAAAAAAAATGAGGTTGTCTACTCCCATAAAGAGTTCCAGTCTCAGAAAGCCCGAGGGGCCGTTCTCCTCTGCCCTATGGATTGCTGTGAGGTGGTGGTGACTCTGAGCAGCGTTGCGTTTTTTTGAGCCACGTACACAGGGTTGGGTTTGACAGCTTCGGTTCTGGATCGGAAATAATGAGCAAAGGTCCCAGATAGGTCCCAGAAAATACAGGTACGTGGCAGGGGACTCCAAGGTCCGCTGCCCCACCCAGCCTGGGATCCAGGAATGGTGGCTGTCCAGCTTGCCTGTGACCCCGAGGTGGACGTGATGTCTGTCCATTTCTTGAATGCTCCCGGAGGTGCTTTGTGATTCAGCTAGCTGGCTTTGAAGTTGGCCTTTGCAACTCAGAATTTTTTCCCCCTGTTTGTGGTGGAAAATGAAATATACATTTCATTAGCATACAAAAGTCCTTTTTTTGATAACTGAATAGTCAGCCCCTCCTTCACTCCTGCTTGCCGGAAGGAAGCAGCGCTATGATTTTGCCCTCACTGAGGAAAGGTGCAGCACCCGGCTCCTGTAAAGGCCGCAGCAAAGGTTATTCTAATCCCATAGTAGGTTTTGTGCTTTCAGATTCTCAAACCCAGGTCCAGGAACTGGGAGGCATAAAGCCCTTAGATGTGCAATTCTAGGATCCCCACCCCCACCCCCAACTTCAAAAGTGAGGATGGAAGATCCACAACAGACCTTGTGTTCATGTCTAATGACTCCAACTTTACCGCCTGCCCTGCCCACAGGGTTGGAGGTAGAACATAAGGTTGCATTTAGTTACTACTGGAATTGAGGCGTCTGGGTCAGGCCAAGTAGAGTAGGGTCTGTATAGGGTTGCCTACAATGAGGGTGGGGGAGGGCATGGCAGGAGAAAGACATAATCAAGTCAGGTGGACTCCCAGGACTGGGTCACATTTGGGACCTGAAATCAGAAAGTGAAGGTGCTCAAGGCATCCCCTTGACCCCTTTTCTCTCTCTGGACTGCTGAGCTGTGTTTCTTGCTCTATGGACCAGGCAGGTCCAGGTATGCACAGGAAGAGGGGCATAAAGGGGAAAGAACCTTTCTATCTCTCTATTTGCCCCTCTGCTCCATCATCCAGCTTGAACCTCACATTGAGAAAGCCACCTGCCCTGACCGATCAGGGGTAAAAGGTACCACCTGACAAAATAAGAATGCTAATAAAGGGGGGCACTGGAGCCAATGCACTGGTAGCCTGTAGCACTCCACATTTGTCTCCGACTTATCCCTGAATCCCCTAATGATGGTGGAAGTGGGCGCCCAGTCATAAAGCTTGGTGCGGCCGTAATTAGCCTGGCATTGTCTCTCCTCATCACAGCTTTTTCAGGAGTGTTAATTCCTCCTCTGTTTGGACTCTGCTAATTATCCCCATCGGTAGCTCGGCCTGGATCTCTGGAAGAAGGGAAGGAAGCAAAGGCCCATCGCTCTCACCCCACCCTGCCCCCAAGCCCCGAATTTTAATTACACTGGGTTCTCCTAATAAATTTACAAGCCAAACAGCGGAGCTTATTATTAATGGACTACGACTGTGATCCTCAGCACAGAACAGCTTCTCTCTCTCTCTCTCTCTCTCTCTCTCTCTCTCACACACACACACACACACACACACACACACACACACCCTTCTTGGGTGTTTCTCTGCATGAGATTTTCCTTTTCCAATGTTCTATCCTGGGTGGGACACTGCTTATTTGACGTGTGTGTGTGTTGAAGAGGCCAGTAATCATTCAAATCTCCAGGGTTCCAGATTTATAGGATCTGGCTGCTTACAGGTACAGATTGCCTCCCAGCTTCTCTGTGCAGCAGTTGACTCTCCAGGGCCCTCAGCTCAAGAACTTCGATCAAGGTTCAAAGCTCAGCCCTTCCACTTAATGCACAGCACCCTTGAACAGGTTACTCTGCCTGTGGAAACTGGGTCCGTTTATCTGGGCGAGGTGGATACTAATTTCTTAGGTGTGGAAAAGAAGCAGTTGCTGTTAGCTGCCCTTGGGGTG